>VMRM01000043.1:1452500-1475000 GCA_010277075.1 Poeciliopsis retropinna | reverse complement strand
TTCATTTCTACATGTGTTACTAGTTTTGGCAGGACCAGTCCTCCATACTGCATATTGCAGGTTTTCAGAAAGTTTCAAATGAAATCGTATTGATTGTCTGTTTTATCTAATATTTGTAACTTTATTTGCAGATTATTTTTAACATTTTCAGTTCAAGCTCTGAAATGATCTCAGCAGGTCCAGACTAGATCACAGTGGGGTGTTGATGTTTTCCTTTAAACATCAGGAATCATTTTATTTTCCATTCTGGATCTCAGCTCACAGATATGAACCAGAAGGACAGAATCTGCTCTGAATCTCCGTCCACCAGGTTCTCCCAAACCTCGACTTCCTGTTTTCTCTTTGACTCTAGAAGAGTCAAAGGCTTCAGAGCAAACAGCAGAGAAATGAACCTGTAAATAAAATACAGAGGAAATATTAGAGGTGATAAATCAATGTATGATTAAAAACAAGACATTGTAAAGATAAATGAATAAATGGAGAAAATGCAATAATGAGAGAAAAACCCACATTAGAAACAGGAAGGCAGCTTATGGTGATTCTGGGTTTTAACTTTACTGAGCAGTGAACCTGAACGGCTCGGACCAGCATTTAATCAGCTCAGAACCACTTGAAGCAGAAACTGTTTGAAACTGCAGCATTGATCCTGAACCAGTAAAGAACCAGTTCAGTACAGGAAGTACGGGATTGATGTGGGCGTGGCTTCCTCTGACAGAAGCTCAGTGTGAGCAGATCTGTAATTCTCCTCAGCCAATGAAAAGCTTGTTGCGTCATAATGATCTGCCTTATATAATGCAATGAAACAAAGTCAGAGCTATTCAGTTACAGCAGCAGATCAACCTGAGAAGTTCTGTTTACTGAGAAACCATGAAGATCTTCATCTTTCTCTGTTTTGCTCTGAGTTTCATGGATCAGTGTCTCTGTGGAGGTGAGCAGATAAAATATCTAACTTTATGTTTATGAGTCAGAAATTACAATCAGAATCTGAACAGATTTTCTGGCCAACATTGAGCTCCGAACGTAACAAAGGAATTTGACTTCAGTTTCAGGCACTTATTGTGTAAACATGTGTAGAAAAATAATTTCTATTTGGATCAAATAAAGCAGAACAGGAGCAGGATGTTCATGTATTTGCAGGCATTTTTATGAAATTAGACGTAAAGCAGAATGTTTGCTGTGATGGTTAGAAATGGATTCTCCTCCGGCTGCATGGTGATCATTCAGCCTGTGGGGTGAATATGGACCTGATTGATCCTGTTCTAGTGAATGAAGCAAACATCACAGCGATGGACAAACACAGAACAGACTGAATGATGGTCGTGCAGAAGACGAACAGTACCAGAGTATCAGAACCAGCTCAGGTCCAGAGAAAGGCTGCTTCTGAGGATCTAACAGCAGGTTGTTGAGGATGATGAGGAGAGGAAGAAGGTTTAGCCGATGGGCCCCTGACAGGCAGAGAGGAGAGACTGAGCCTGGGGAGGAGGGACCACCTGGTGCTGATGGTTGTTATGAAGTACAGATATCATTATTTGATTATAGTTAAATCCATAAGTATAAAAGGGGAAACAATAATGTCTGTTACAGACAGATATTTGTTATGTAGGCAGACAGTAACTTTAGTCTTTGTTCTGTTGTATTATTGAAGCTAGAAGCTGAACTCTGGATGATTGTGTATTGATTTATTGTTGTTTGTTTTTGCAGATCCAATAAACATCACAGCAGAACCAGGAAAGAACATCAATCTACCATGTAGAGCTGAGAGGAACAGCAAAGTCTCAGTTGTAAGGCTGACCAGAGACGACCTGGATCCACGATATGCGTTTCTCTACAGGGATGAGCAGATTGATGTAAATAACCAGAATCCACAGTACTTGGGCCGAACAGAACTCCTCAACCTTTACAGCACTGATAGAAAGGTCAATGTGACTATAACCAATGTGACAGTGAATGACAGTGGAGAGTATGAATGCTATGTCCAGACTGGAATAAATAGCAGCACACGCAGGAAGAGAGCCGTCTCAAAAAGCACCATCATCCACCTGCATGTAGCTCCTCCTCCTCCTCCAGGTGAGTGTTTGTCTCTGGATCAGAACCAGCAGCTTCCTGGTTCTGGACCTCAGATCAGATGATGATGGGATCAGACTAATTCCTGGTTCTGTTCTGCAGGAACCATGGATGGAAACAGAGGAGGAGGGAATGAAGACGGGTCAGGGGTCAGTCGAGGTCATGCTGGCCTGATGGTGGCTGTTCCTGCTGTAGTTTCTGTCATTGTTTCCATGGTGATAATAGCAGTTATTATTAGGAGGAAGAAGATCAACACTCCTTCTCCCCCTGATGATGCAGAGACACCATCGTCTCTAGTCAATGAGAACATGGAAATATGAAGTTTTATTTAGTCCACATATTTAAATGTGGCAAAACCATGAAGATCAATAATTTAATGATCAGTTACTTTGCTTAGTGCAAAACTAACTGCTGCACTAAGCAAGTAACTGATTCCCCTCCGTGAATTGCCACCTTGTCGCGGTGGAGGGGCTTTAATGATTCTCATGTCCTGGGGGGTTAATAATATTAATAATGTTAATAATGTTAATAATATTAATAATGTTAATAATGTTAATAATATTAATAATGTTAATAATGTTAATAATATTAATAATGTTAATAACATTAATAATGTTAATAATGTTAATAATATTAATAATGTTAATAACATTAATAATGTTAATAATGTTAATAATGTTAATAAAGTTAATAAAGTTAATAATGTTAATAACATTAATAATGTTAATAATATTAATAATGTTAATAACATTAATAATGTTAATAATGTTAATAACATTAATAACATTAATAATGTTAATAATGTTAATAATGTTAATAAAGTTAACAATGTTAATAACATTAATAACATTAATAATGTTAATAATGTTAATAATATTAGACCTGTCCCAGGATGAATCAGACCAAGAGCAATTCAGACACATTAACACATGACTCAGTGCAGTGTTGGCACCACAGACGATTAAATTATAATTGGAAAAATGAATAATGTATTTTCTCTTATTGACACTAATGATGATGTTTAATCTGCTCTAATGTTTTATCTGCATGTTCAGGAATCTGCTGTTACTTTACATCAATATAACTCCATAACTTTATCATCAGTTCAGCAATGGGATGCAGATATTTATAGTAAATAGAAATATGTCATAATTATAAAACATTAGCAGAAAACTTAAATCATTGATTGAACTGATGTGTAATTATCAGAAAAAGCTTTTACTTTTATTTCTAATGTCATTTTATTCAGTTTTCATCATAAACGGAGCAGGAAGTTTATGATCTTCACTGCATGTTGTGTAAAGGATTTAAATGATGCTATAAATGAGCTTATTGATTATAGTGCAGCTTTGATCAGTTTGTATTGATATGATATCTCTGTATAGCGAAACTCAGTGAGTCTAAAGTCCTTTATGTCTGACCTTTGACCTGAATGATAACGTTCTTTCTGAGAAACAAGAAAGTGTCAAATATGAAAGATTTATATTTTATTTTGTATAAAAATATTTCTGAATTAAAGGTTGATATTTCCATACAAATCATGTTTCTGGTTTTATGTTTGTCTTGTTTTTTCTTGCTGAGTGATAAAACCACTGATTGATCATCAGTTATCAGTTAATAATCTAATGAACTTTAAACCAAAATGTCTGGAAGTTCATCTGGTTGGTCAAGGAAAAATAATTCAGTTTATCAGAAGAGAAGAAACTAAATGATCCCAACCATGAAAATATGTCACAGATTCATGTGATGATCAAAGTTTAAATATGAAGTTTTAGATATTTTAGTGAGGATATAAACTTAAAATCAGAGGAAACTTCAACCAGCAGCAGGTTTTATCTCTCATCTCTTCATAACCTGTCAGTCTGGATCAATTCATTATTGAGGAATTGATCATCTGATCAGTGAATTATGAATATTATTAGTTTTCCTTCTATATTTCTCCACAGCAGGTCAGCTTGTTTCTGCAGAGCATGGACAATATTTGATATTTAAACATTATAAAATGATGTTTTTACCTGCAGAAGATTTGGATCATATGAACCTCCTGCAGTTTGAACATCAGTTTTTGTTCATTGTTTTATTGTAATTGATTGATTCAGATGGTTTTACTGAACTCATAGTGAAAACATGAGGAAGAGGCAGAGAGCATGATTAAAGCTCAACTTAGTGTTAAAATTAATAACTAAAGATAATATTAGTTCATATTTGATAGTAATGATTTTGTTCATAGAGATCTTTGGGTTTGTGATGTAACTGCAGCAGCGATAGGTTTCATTTCTTCATAACCAGGCCTTGTCTTGTTCAGGTGTTTCTGTTGTCAGTAGATAATGAAACAAACAGAACCGGGTTTAGAACCAGCACCCTCAGGACTTTGCTCCAGGAAGAGAAACTGCAGAAACTGGGCAGTGAGCATGAAAAGTGATAAAAAGTAGGAGATAATAATAGTGAATATTTTCATAGAGGGCTGCCAGTGGTGCAGTAGATGAATTGATGAAATATGTGATGTTTCTACCCAGAGTTTTGAGGCAGTTCCTGGTAAAACCAGCCCAACATCTCAGCTTCATTGTTGTGACTCTGCAGACAGTTTCAGCATCTGAAACATCAAACTGATCAGATCTGATCAGCGTTTAATCCTGCAAGCATCACACATTTAAATTCATATTTTTCTTTCTCTTTATGGATTTGCAGTATGAACTAGAGAGTTTTGTGAAGATTACTTTCAGTTTATGTTTCCCATAAAGGCTGTTTGTGTGAGTCAGACGTCAGGGTTGATGACCTCACTGCCCGGGTTGGATCAGATTCAGCTGGTGGAAAATCCCAGCTAAACTTTAACCCTTTAGTTACTGACCTCTCTTCTCTTTATCATAGAAAGTTACATTGGTCTCATCCTAACTGACTAAAATCAAACCAGTTCCTCTAATGGAGCAGATCTGGAAACTTTATACTGAAGTTGTTTCTTTTTCCTCTTTGTTGTGAATTTTTAGGAAGTTTTTTATTTTACTCATTCTGCAGCTCTTCCTGTTTATCACTTCTGGTCCTCATCATGTAGCTCAGTAATATTCAGTAACTCTAGTTCCTCCACTGGAGCAAACATTGTTTTCTGGATCAGATGTTTTTGCCCTGCGACAAACTGGCGACCTGTCCAGGTGACCCCGTCTCTCGCCCGGAACGGAGCTGGAGAGGCAGCAGCTCCTCCCGACCCCATTAGGGACAAGAGTGAACAGATAATGGATCAGATCTTTTTTTATGTCTGAATATAAAAACCAAACTCAGGAGTTTGTTTGTTCTCATTCATCCCTCACTATCAAGAAACCTTTCAAACTAAAACTAAACATGATCCTCTTCAACCACAGATTATTGTCATCACCTTATGAAGATATACCCAGATGCATGCTGGGAAAAACCACGGTTCAGAATAATGTGGGACTTTTTATGGTGGTTGTTTATTTTCTTATAATTTAACTCTGATTGGTTATAACTCTGACTCAAACTTTAATATTTCGCAGGCCGTTGCTGATCTCAGGTGCATCACTGATCTCTGACGCTGATCCTCATGCTTTGAATTTCAAAACCAGGCGGGTCGTTACCATGGCGACTCACCTGCTGCTGCCTGTCCTAAACAAAGAACCAGTCAGACATGTTTGATCAGGTTTGATGATTGTCTCTGTGCTTCTATCAGGTAGAAGTTATTTCAGGATGAATCCAGAATAAATAATAATGTTTCTGTTGATTCTGATCTGATCTGGAGGAAAAGAGACACAGCAGGTTAAAATGTTGAGAGAGACAGAACTGAGTCAACAGCCGCCTCACCCTCACACAAACCACAAACTGGTTTAATTATAGAAAACAAAGACATGATTCTGGTAACCAGTCAGAACTGGTTCTGTTTACTGACTAAACCTACCACACCCAGCAGCGTCTGCATCCATCATCCATCATGTTTGTTCACCTGCAGACAAACATTAAAGGCTGAAAGCATCTGTGCAGGTTACCAGAATCAGACAAACATCCAGAAACCAGTATGACCAGTTAGAGGAGAGCAGCAATGATCAGAACCTTTCCTGCTCCAGAACCAGAACTTAGACTTTATAAAACACAGCATCATGATTTACTACAAAATAAAACTGATGTCACTACAAGAATATTAGTAACATTTATAACCTGGTAATATGAACAGACTCACTGATGGAAACACCAACAGAACTGAATCTGAGAGTCTGCATGAATTTACAAGCTGGTTTGGATCTCAGAGCCGATCCTGTTCTGTAGAACATGACAAACTTTTCATGTCATGTAAAACATTAGTTTGCATGTTGGGTTCTTCAGGTTCTTCAGGTGAATTCAGAGCAATGATCTGCCTGACTCAGTTAGTTCAGTTCCCAGTTGTGAAGAAATGAAACCTTTCTCTGCTGCTCCAGAACCAGGAATCACTTTCATAACATTTCATAAATATTCATCCCATTTTCAGCTTTAATCTGAGATATTGAGAGGATCAGATTTAATCTGTGCAGGTTATAAATCTGCTGCTGAGCCTCATCTGAGTTCAGCTGTTAAACTGAAAAATCTCCATCGTTCCTGTTAAACTTCAGCTCTTCTGTTGTTCTGACCCAGAGGGTCAAAGGTCAACATAGAGACCAGGAAACCACCATCATGAAGCTCCGACATTATTTCATGTTGATCAGTTAAAGTTCTGAGACTTTGACCCGGTTTGAGGATCTGGAATAAACCCAAACTGAGACCAGATGTTTTATAACTTATGGAAACAAAAACACTTTTTCTCTCCTTTAAATTTCACAACAGAAACATTTACAGAATCTATTTACCCACACGGGGTTAGGGTTACCATAGAGCAAACAGCGCCCCCTGCTGGACAAACACAGTCATAACAGGATGATGGTTTTGGTCAGAAATTTTACTCATTAAAAAACTTTTCAAAGATCAGAAACATGTGAAATTCTGACCATGGAAACATCATCAGGTAAAAGACTCAGATTAAATGCAACATGTCCAAAAACTATGATTTACAGTCAATTTCTGTAAACATTGTTTTGTTTTTATTTATTTTTTTTTTCCAAATTGAATTTATGATTTACAGGATTTTGTCTTTTAATATTAAACCATCAGCTTCAGAGGAAAAGTTTGGTTGTTTCTGAGAACATGAAGACTTTCCCAACAATAAAAACAGTTTTAATATCTGGACTGTAAATGTGTCAGGTTGACCCCAGCTCTGGAGGTCAAACTAAATCATGGCGGCCTGAGGAACAGCGCCCCCTGCTGGGCAAACACATTGAGCTCCAAAGGAAAGTTAGGTTTTTATAAAGTATGTCAACATGGTGACTCATATAAAGTTTTATTACATAAATCAATGAAAGCTTCATTTTCCACTGCAGTGACTGATTATTAGATATTTTACTGTCTAATAAATAAACTGACTGGAGGAATTAAAGCTGATCAAGTTAAATTAAATCATTTCATCTGTTTAATGTCAGAAGGTCAAACCTGAACTTTCATTTTTCCTCCATCTTGTTTTAAAAGCCTCTCAGGAAGAGGGAGGGTCCGACTCTGTGGTTCTGACAGAACCTGATGAAGACAGTCAGATCTCTGAGAGCCGCCATGAAGGAAACATCTGTCAGGTTTCTGCTCAGTGAGTACAGACTGTGTTCATCTGCTGCTGCTGGTTAAATGAGAGAAACACTGAGAGGACGAGGAGAGGGGCTGTAGAGCGCTGGAGATTTATTCAGGCAATGCAACATGGAGGTCAGACGGATTTAAACCAGTTTCAGTCGTATTTAAACCAGTTTCAGTCGTATGTAAACCAGTTTCAGTCGTATGTAAACCAGTTTCAGTCGTATTTAAACCAGTTTCAGTCGTATTTAAACCAGTTTCAGTCGTATGTAAACCAGTTTCAGTCGTATTTAAACCAGTTTCAGTCGTATGTAAACCAGTTTCAGTCGTATTTAAACCAGTTTCAGTCGTATGTAAACCAGTTTCAGTCGTATGTAAACCAGTTTCAGTCGTATTTAAATCAGTTTCAGTCGTATGTAAACCAGTTTCAGTCGTATGTAAACCAGTTTCAGTCGTATGTAAACCAGTTTCAGTCGTATTTAAATCAGTTTCAGTCGTATTTAAACCAGTTTCAGTCGTATTTAAACCAGTTTCAGTCGTATGTAAACCAGTTTCAGTCGTATTTAAATCAGTTTCAGTCGTATGTAAACCTGTTTCAGTCGTATTTAAATCAGTTTCAGTCGTATTTAAACCAGTTTCAGTCGTATTTAAACCAGTTTCAGTCGTATGTAAACCAGTTTCAGTCGTATTTAAACCAGTTTCAGTCGTATTTAAACCAGTTTCAGTCGTATTTAAATCAGTTTCAGTCGTATGTAAACCAGTTTCAGTCGTATTTAAACCAGTTTCAGTCGTATTTAAATCAGTTTCAGTCGTATTTAAATCAGTTTCAGTCGTATGTAAACCAGTTTCAGTCATATTTAAATCAGTTTCAGTCGTATTTAAACCAGTTTCAGTCGTATTTAAACCAGTTTCAGTCGTATTTAAACCAGTTTCAGTCATATTTAAACCAGTTTCAGTCGTATTTAAACCAGTTTCAGTCGTATTTAAACCAGTTTCAGTCGTATTTAAATCACGGAGCAGAAAAAGATCCTTATTGTTCTCTAGTTCCGAAGATGTTTCCTCAGAAACACTTAATATTTTCCTGTTTGTGTGAATCAAGTTATGATGAATTTCTCTTCATGCCAGACATGCAGCCATGTTGTAGTTCTCATCATAACAGCCGTTACGTGCAGCAACATGTAGAGAGACGATGCTTCCCGTCATCCTCCTTCCTGCTGCTGCAGCAACCAGCCAGGTCTGATCAGCTGAAGCAGCTGAGAGGTTTAGAGAACCAGAGGAAGCTCAGCACACGTCCAAGAGGAACCTCTGAGTCACATGACTGAAGTGAACTGAGAAAGAAGTGTGAAGTTAATAGTAAATAAATACTATTTTACAGAAATTTAAGTTCTGATTTAAATCTATTTTAAAGAGAAAGAGGAAAGCATTGTGTTGGTGGTAGCATCTACTATCATAGATCTAGATAGTGTAGCAGATGAAGAGGGTTTTTATCAAATCTCATCTAAAATATGTTCTGACTTTTATTCTTTTTTTATTTGCTCAAATGCTCTAGATAATACAGCCCCCTTGAAAATGATCAAATCTACCAAAAAAACTTTTACAGCTGAGGTAAATGAAACCACTCCTGCACTCAGGTGAGAGTGTGGGCTGCTGAGGAGGTGGAACAAAGAATGAGGGTTTTGTGTAAGGACCTGGAAATTCAACCATACATGAGTACACAAGGGGAAAAAAATCAATTTCAAATTCAGATTGCTGCTCAGGATGAAATCAAACACAGCACTGAGAAGAGGGGAGAAGGCTGGTGATGCACAGATAGAGGACGGGTGTCTTAGAAATGTTCAGCTTAACTGAGCTGTAGAGCAGTGGACGGGTGGAGCAGAGAAACCGAGGGACTGATGACACGGAGGTCAGGTCACCAGTAGAACAGGCTACTGTGGAAGCAACAACCAGGGACTTGGACTATAATCAGGCAGAGGTCATACACAGGAGGGCAGCGAGAGCAAACTTAGCTTGAGGGGCAGGAAATACTCTGTGGTTGTGAAGCCGGGCTTGGGTCAGGGTCCAGAATCCAGAACAGAGGGATCCGTGAACAGCTTGGCAGGAGGGGTCAATCCGTGGACAGAAAAGGGTCAGAAACACTGAAGGCTTGGAAGGAAACATCTCTACTGGCTCATGTAGAGCCTCCTTGATAATCTGGCAAGGAGGCTGAGAGGTGTTTGAGTAGGGCGGGGCCCAGGTGGAGCAGGTAAGCAATCAGGTGAGCTGGATGAGAGACTGAACACAACATGGACAGAACATGAATCATAAAACTTTCCTTGAAATTTTGAAAGAAAATCTATTTAATTATCATATTAAATGAGCAAAATCTAAATATTTGATTGATCTTGTAGCTTGGAATGGCCACAGGCCTCAAGTCTTATGATTGTTAATCCCTCGATTACATCTGGCCCTTTAGCCTCTCTGAACTTTATGAGGGTTTCTCTAAGTTTTGTAGCTCTTAGAAGCTCAAATATCCTGTTAGATTTAGTTTCCCATGAAATCCCAGAATGCACTGCTACTCTGGAGCATTTTCAGCCAGTTTCTCTAGATAAACTGAGCCCAGTTATCAAACATCTGCAGCCATCAAATTATCCTTTGGAATGTCTTCCTACCTGATAAAAGACATTTTTCTCACTTCTGGCCTTTATATAGTAACGGTGATAAACGCGTCACTGCAGTCAGGTTGTGTCCCATCGGTTCTTCAACATGCTTTGTTTAAACCACTTCTTAAAAAACCCAATCTGGACTCTAGTGTACTAGCAAATGTTAGGCCCATTTCCAAACTCCCTTTTTTTATCAAATGTTGTTGAAAAGTTAGTTTTTATTCCACTTGAAATGTTTTTAAAAGACAATAATATAACTGATAAACTTCAGTCTGGTTTAAAGCTGGGCTGAAGCTTTGCTTCGACTCTATAATGATCTTAATTTAACGGTTGATTCAGGAGATCTCAGTTTTATTACTGTGAGATCTGAACACTGCATTTGACACCATAGATCATCAGTTTATTTTATTCAGATTAAAATATTGTGTTGGCCTGAAATCCCAACATCTGAATGGTTTAAATCTTATTTAGAAAACAGAACCTACAGTCCATCTTGACTCATGTTGTTCTGGGGCCAAACCTTTAAAGTACGGCGTTCCCCAAGGCTCAATTTTAGGTCCCATTTTGTTTATTTTATATTTACTGCCTCTTGGTCAGATTTAAAAAGTTCCACATCTTGTTTCATTGCTCTGTGGATGACTTCACATTCATATGTCCATAAAACTACAAAATGGTAAAAATGAATCTCTACAGGTATTGATAGATTGTTTAGCTGAAGTCAAATCTTGGATGAAACAAAACTTTCTTCACCTCAATCAAAGTAAAACTCAAGTCATCTTTGATGAAAAGCTTCATACTAATAATCCAGACTCCATATTTGGTCCTTTTGCTCCGTTTTGTCAGACTTCAGTGAGGAATCTTGGTTTTATCTTTAATAGCTTTAAAGTTCAATAAACAAGTTAGTTGCATCGTTAAATCCAGTTTTTATCACCTGTGGGTTTTAGCAAAGGTGAGATCTTTTTTTAAGGATCTTGAAGGAACTATCCATGCCTTCATCACATTTAGATTAGATTATTGTAATTAATCCCTGATCCAGTGTCTTCCAGTGATCCAGAACCAGAATCGGCTTCTTACAGGAACCAGGAAGCGTGACCATATAAGGACCATAGTGGCTTCCTTACACTGACTGCCGGTTTCATATAGAATCGATTTTAAGATTCTTTTAACAAATTTTAAATTTTAAATGGATTAGCTCCTCCTTATCTTCAGGATCTTTTGAAACTATCAGGCCTCAATTGAATGCCAAAGAATAAAAGCCATTTAAAATGATCCAGGCTGTGAGCAGATCTAATCTAAGGCAGATTATTCCAAAGATTAGGAGAAGCAAACCTGAGCTCCATCCATCCATCAATCAGCAGGAGGTGGTGCTCATTGATGGATTGATTGATGGTTCCTGTCCAGCTATGTTCCAGGTAAGAGGCGGGGTCACCAGGACAGGTCACCAGTCTTTTGCAGAGCACTGTAGCTCTGTTGTTTGGATTTTTAAAAAAACTTATTGTTACTTATGTTATTTTAACAATATATATGAATTTTTTTCTTTTCTTGTATTATTTTTTTTCATCAACTTATTTTATTATGGTTTTTTACGGCACTTTGATGCAGTTTTAAACCTGTTCTTAAAGTGCTTGATAAATGAATTTGACATTGACATTAATTTTTATTTATATTAATTGGGGCCTATCGTTAAAAGCAATTGGTTATTTTTAAATACATCCATAAACCAACACCTGATCCTGAAAGTTTGAACTTATTTATTAATGTAAATGTTCAGGTTAATGTCAGCAGTTCAGATATTTACAATGTCTTTGATTTTTCTTCTCTCTGTAGTTCTGACCTCAGTGCTGAGCAGAGCAACAATACCAGGTTGGTGAACTTTATGTTTAAACTTTAACATCTCACATCTGTTTTCATAAAAGAGTATCAACATTTTGTTTCATGGTCAATTTGTTTCCTTGAAAATAAAACCTAAGCAGCAGTTTTTCCTTCCAGTTGCTCTGACTGTGAGTCCCAGCAGATCCCAGTTCTTTGAAGAAGAATCAGTGACTCTGATCTGTGAGGATGGATGGACTGTGAGGAGAAACACGACAGGGGACGCCAGGAAGCCATGTGGAGATGGATGGGGAGTAGCAGCTGGTTCTACCTGTAACATGACCTTTCTCATCCCAGAGGACACTGGTCTGTACTGGTGTGAGTCTGGATCCTCCAGCAGCAGCAGCGGCAGCAGCAGCAGCGGCAGCAGCAGCGGCAGCGGCAGCAGCAGCGGCAGCGGCAGCAGCAGCGGCAGCGGCAGCAGCAGCAGAGGAGCAGCAGCGGCAGCAGCGGCAGCAGCGGCAGCAGCGGCAGCAGCGGCAGCAGCGGCAGCAGCAGCAGCAGCGGCAGCGGCGGCAGCAGCAGCAGCAGCAGCAGCGGCGGCAGCAGCAGCAGCAGCAGCAGCAGCAGCAGCAGCATCCAGCTCTCTGTCTCTGGTAAGATCAGACTGTGGAGTTAGTGTTGCTGTGTGGAAATGGATGAAATGCTGTAGTTTGTCTCTGTGTTGAGGTGGATCAGTGATCCTGCAGAGTCCTGTCCTCCCTGTGATGGAGGGAGATGACGTCACTCTGAGCTGCAGAGCAAGGAATCCAACCCACAACCTCCCAGCTGCTTTCCATAAAGATGGCTCCTTCATTGGTGATGGATCATCAGGTCACATGACCCTCCTCCATGTTTCCAGCTCTGATGAAGGCCTCTATAAATGTAGCATCAGCGGTCAGGGAGAGTCTCCATCCAGCAGGATCTCTGTCAAAGGTCAGAGGTCAGCAGCATCTCTGGATTTTGGTTTTAACTTGTGAGCATCACCATGGTAACAAACACTAACCCTCTTTATCTCAGAGAAACCCATCACCTCCTCTGCACCCAGCAGTAAGTCTGTTCCAGGTGAGGAGCTTTAGGGTCACTGATATCGTTCTCCCTCCATGTGATCCTGCAGCTTCATCCTCATCTATGAATCTGTTCCCATCACCAGCTGCTGCCTCTCCAAACTCCAGTCCTTCTCCTTTTACTGTGGGCCTTCCAGTTTTCATCCACCTGGTCGTGTTCTGTCCGTACTTCATCTCCACTCTGCTCCTGGTGTCTTTATATCGACACAAAGACAAAGGTAACACTGTGAATCAGTCACTCAGTTCATACATTCACTAATTAATTACTTAATAAAGATGGTTTATGACATTTTAAAAGCTGATTATGTATCTAAATCATTCCTTATTAAACCTGCAGGAGACAATCTGCCCAACTCAGTGGTGATGATTTCCTCCACCCTGGATGAATAAAGATTGGATGATCTGAATTATTACATCATCACTGTGTTCATCACATATCAGTGTGACATCAGTGTGACATCAGTGTGACATCAGTGTGACATCAGTGTGACACATCCCTGAGGAACTTATTGTGTTTCTACTTGAACTGATTAAATTTCCACTCTGAGTCTCACTGGAGGAGGAACGACCAGATCAACGAACATCTGAGGAAACATTTAGAAACAGGTCAATGACTGTGATTAGTGTGTGACATCATAACCTTCTGTTCTTGTTTAACTGGTTCCTTCATTAAAAATGAGTGAAATCATTTATGGTATTGATTTGTTTGTGTTGTTTCTCTAACCTTACATTGTGTTTCCATGCTACTTTGTGTCTGTGTGCTCAGTGTTAGCAGCCTGTGGTTATCCTGTCACAGGAAACTTGCCTGCATGTTTCCTGTTGCTGCTGCAAACCTGGTGGTGAAAATAAAATGTTGAACTGTAAACATGATGGTTCAGAAAATCACATTAAAGGTATCATAATCTATCTATTATGATAGATTCTTTATGCATCTATCATAATAAATAACCTGCTGAGATCATCTGTAATCAAAGTGACTCTGGTCAGGATGAGGTTAAACAGCTTGCAGCCAGTTTCCAGTTAGCACCAGTTAGCACATCCTGTTCATCTCATCTAAACCACAGAAACCAGCTGCTGACATTTAACTGAAACTGGTCTCAACCGGGTTTCACCACAAATAAGCAAGTGTTGGTGAAAACATGGCCTGTCAGAGTTTCCACCTGTCTGGTCTATTAGTGGCCATGTTTACATGAACGTAGCGTCACTGACTGCTCAGTTTTTTGTTCTAGTGGCTTTGTGGCCGTTTCTCTGACAGGGACTCATTTAAATCCAATAGTTCAGTTCCTTTGTGGAGAATTGAACATGAAAATGTCATTATTATCATGATTATTCCAGTCTGGGGGATGAACGTTTCTCTACCAGCTTTAGTTCCTGTAAATTATCTTCATATTGTTTAACAAAAACTTTTAATAACCCAGTTTTGTCTCAAACTGACATCAGTGATGACAATTTCCTGTTGTATCTATTATTCAGAGTAAACCCTGCTCTCCATGTAACTAGTCTTACTAGCTGGTTGTTAATTCTGGTTAATGTCTTCCTAGCAGGTTCCCAGGTTTTCTCTCTGCTTGATAAACTTCTTCATTTTCTAGAGGAAAATCACATCATTATTTCCTCCTCCATGCCAAACGTCCCCCAGAGATCCACAGCAGACCTCAGACTGATCCTGACCAGTTCCCAGTCTGACCTGTTCCCAGTCTGACCAGCTCCCAGTCTGACCTGCTCCCAGTCTGACCTGCTCCCAGTCTGACCTGTTCCCAGTCTGACCAGCTCCCAGTCTGACCTGCTCCCAGTCTGACCTGCTCCCAGTCTGACCTGCTCCCAGTCTGACCAGCTCCCAGTCTGACCAGTTCCCAGTCTGACCAGCTCCCAGTCTGACCTGCTCCCAGTCTGACCTGCTCCCAGTCTGACCTGCTCCCAGTCTGACCAGCTCCCAGTCTGACCAGTTCCCAGTCTGACCAGCTCCCAGTCTGACCTGCTCCCAGTCTGACCTGTTCCCAGTCTGACCAGCTCCCAGTCTGACCTGCTCCCAGTCTGACCAGCTCCCAGTCTGACCAGTTCCCAGTCTGACCAGTTCCCAGTCTGACCAGTTCCCAGTCTGACCAGCTCCCAGTCTGACCTGTTCCCAGTCTGACCTGTTCCCAGTCTGACCAGCTCCCAGTCTGACCAGCTCCCAGTCTGACCTGTTCCCAGTCTGACCAGCTCCCAGTCTGACCAGTTCCCAGTCTGACCTGTTCCCAGTCTGACCTGTTCCCAGTCTGACCAGCTCCCAGTCTGACCTGCTCCCAGTCTGACCAGTTCCCAGTCTGACCTGCTCCCAGTCTGACCAGCTCCCAGTCTGACCTGCTCCCAGTCTGACCTGCTCCCAGTCTGACCAGCTCCCAGTCTGACCTGCTCCCAGTCTGACCAGCTCCCAGTCTGACCAGCTCCCAGTCTGACCAGTTCCCAGTCTGACCAGCTCCCAGTCTGACCAGCTCCCAGTCTGACCAGCTCCCAGTCTGACCAGTTCCCAGTCTGACCTGTTCCCAGTCTGACCTGTTCCCAGTCTGACCAGCTCCCAGTCTGACCTGCTCCCAGTCTGACCTGCTCCCAGTCTGACCAGCTCCCAGTCTGACCTGCTCCCAGTCTGACCTGTTCCCAGTCTGACCAGCTCCCAGTCTGACCTGCTCCCAGTCTGACCAGTTCCCAGTCTGACCTGCTCCCAGTCTGACCAGCTCCCAGTCTGACCTGCTCCCAGTCTGACCAGCTCCCAGTCTGACCTGCTCCCAGTCTGACCTGCTCCCAGTCTGACCAGTTCCCAGTCTGACCTGCTCCCAGTCTGACCAGCTCCCAGTCTGACCAGCTCCCAGTCTGACCTGCTCCCAGTCTGACCTGCTCCCAGTCTGACCTGCTCCCAGTCTGACCAGCTCCCAGTCTGACCTGCTCCCAGTCTGACCTGCTCCCAGTCTGACCTGCTCCCAGTCTGACCTGCTCCCAGTCTGACCAGCTCCCAGTCTGACCTGCTCCCAGTCTGACCAGCTCCCAGTCTGACCTGCTCCCAGTCTGACCTGCTCCCAGTCTGACCTGCTCCCAGTCTGACCAGCTCCCAGTCTGACCTGCTCCCAGTCTGACCAGCTCCCAGTCTGACCAGCTCCCAGTCTGACCAGCTCCCAGTCTGACCAGCTCCCAGTCTGACCAGCTCCCAGTCTGACCTGCTCCCAGTCTGACCAGCTCCCAGTCTGACCTGCTCCCAGTCTGACCTGCTCCCAGTCTGACCTGCTCCCAGTCTGACCTGCTCCCAGTCTGACCAGCTCCCAGTCTGACCTGCTCCCAGTCTGACCAGCTCCCAGTCTGACCAGCTCCCAGTCTGACCTGCTCCCAGTCTGACCTGCTCCCAGTCTGACCTGCTCCCAGTCTGACCTGCTCCCAGTCTGACCAGCTCCCAGTCTGACCTGCTCCCAGTCTGACCAGCTCCCAGTCTGACCTGCTCCCAGTCTGACCTGCTCCCAGTCTGACCTGCTCCCAGTCTGACCAGCTCCCAGTCTGACCTGCTCCCAGTCTGACCAGCTCCCAGTCTGACCTGCTCCCAGTCTGACCTGCTCCCAGTCTGACCTGCTCCCAGTCTGACCAGCTCCCAGTCTGACCTGCTCCCAGTCTGACCAGCTCGTCCTTCTTTATTAATTCTCTCATTATTGGTCTCTGGTTCTGGTTGAACCAGCTCCTCTTGGCCCGGTCCAGTTTCAGCAGAAGTAACTTTGAGTTGTTTCTCCACTAACAGCTTAAAGTTCTTGGCTGTAGCTGTCAGTACTCTGACCCAGAGCCTGATCATGTGGTAATGAGCAGGTGGAGGTGAGTCTCCATGGAGACCAGATGGATCAGGAGTCAATCTGCAGGTTGTGTTTTGACTTGGAGTCAGAGGTCAACCAGCGACCTCTGAATCTGTTGCTCCACAACCAAACCTGTTTTATACGAGATATTTTATCATCATGTTTCTTTTTCTCAGGCTTTGAAAACTGGCTGATATTTTTAATGCTGGGAACAAAACTGTTGTTTAATATCACATCATATCCAGAACTAGTGAGAAATGCCACATCGACCGGGTCGCCAGGAGCCAACCGGGTCACCGACCGGGTCGCCAGGAGGCCACCGGGTCACCGACCGGGTCGCCAGGAGGCCACCGGGTCACCGACCGGTCGCCAGGAGCAACCAGGGTCACCGACCGGGTCGCCAGGAGCCAACCGGTCACCCGACCGTGGTCGCCAGGAGCCAACCGGGTCACCGACCGGGTCGCCAGGAGCCAACCGGGTCACCGACCGGGTCGCCAGGAGCCAACCGGGTCACCGACCGGGTCGCCAGGAGCCAACCGGGTCACCGACCGGGTCGCCAGGAGCCAACCGGGTCACCGACCGGGTCGCCAGGAGTCCTCTCTTTACAACAAAAACAAAGTAAAAGAACTTTATTAAAATGTTACTTTAAACAGAAACATTGAACTTGTAGTACCTGGTTCCTGTCAGCAGGTGGCAGCATGAATTCAGGCGAATACTTCAGAAACTCTAAAATCCTCCAACTGTTTCCTCCAGTCGACATGAACTCTGACCTCACTGCTGGAGAGAAACTCTGGCAAAGAGCCAATGGGTGGATCTGTAACTGAAGGTCTTGTGACCTTTGACCCCAGGTCAAACAGCTGAGAGGACCAAGATGAGTCAGAGTTCATCGATCACACAGATCATGAGCTCTCCCTGCCAGGCCTCACGGTTAAACCTGGGAGCTCAAAGTTTAACAGCCACATGTTAGCTGAACGTCCAGTTCTGAGATTGTTGTTTAAAAATTGTTTCACCAGCAGAACCTCCAGCAACAATTACAGACTATAGCTGGAGGTTCTGCAGCAATAAGAACCTATCAGTTCCTGGTGACCCAGTCGCCTCCTGGATGGAACTGAAATAATAATAAAGGACTAATAGTTGCAGCCTGTCTTCAGCTCACATGGGGATTACAGAGGTCATGTGGCTGGTTGCCTAGGAAACAGTCCAGGACCACCGACTGCGCTCTGAGCTGGAGGGAACGTGGAGAACGTCTCTGCTGGTCCAGTCTGCTGCTCTGGACCCAACATCAGAAAGCGGCTTACACGAGGTCAAAGGTCGTGTGTTGCAGTGACAGCGTATCGTTCATCTTTCGCTATCTGGGATTTATCCCTGATGGTTTCATTGAAATGATATTTATCTTCTGAGCTGCAGCTCATTTAGACTAAACTGGAAAATCAACCAAATGTTTTACTGGGAGAAAACTGGCTCACTAAAATGTGAGCTGATGACCTCTGGACCTCATGACCTAGTTAAATAAAGGTTAATAACATCAAATAATAATTCCACCTGAGTTCATAAGGATTTAGTAAATGTTGGTAAAGTTTCATTTCGCTGGTTTGACCAATGAGTGAATCTCCTGAGGACGATCCAGTAGCAGATGATGAGCTGCTTCTAACATCTGGAAACATCAGCGTGAAGGACCTGACCCAGCGCACAGTGGTTACCACGGCAACCGCAGCTTTATGTGAACCGCGGTGGACATCAGCAGACTATCTGTCCCTGATGGACGTTTGTCCTCAGGTTGTTGTAGAGGACACATGAACAAAACTCACCAATGATGTATAGAGTGGAAACTAAATCAAAAGTAAAGAATAATAGGAGTGAATTTCTCAGTATCTCCCAGTATCTCCCAGTATCACCTCTACTGGTACTGGGAGAACCAGTTCTCCCAGTACCAGTAGAGGTGATATTCAACATCTCATCTGTACTTTAAAGTTTGCTGCCAGGTCCAGCCTCAATGCAAAACTCCTCATGGATGTGAATGTGTATTTAAATCAGTCAGCTGGTCACGCTCGTTTCATGGTCACCATGGCAACCACAGAGAAAAGCATAAAGAAACACACTGCCCCCTGCAGGTTATAGCGCATCAGTGCATCAGGCCCTGTAATAGTTAGAAATCAACTGATTATTTATTCACCAATAAATCAGCCATCACCTACAGCGCCCCCTGCAGTCTGTGGAGATGAACTCATTAAGTTCATCTCCTGGAGGAACCATCAAGTTCCAGCAGGAAGTGGGTCAGAATAACTGAGGCTCATGGGAAATGTAGTCATCGCTCAGTGGAGGGTTGTGAGTTTGATTCCAGCTTCCTGCCCTGCTGGATGTTCCTCTGGATGAAGCTCTGAAGGAACCAGAATCATCCAGAAGGATCAGGAAGTCCTCTGATCCACCTGATGATCAGTTTAGATTCAGATTTATTCTTCAGGCTGAGATGATTTACAAATGATCCGTCATCACTTTGTTTATAGTAGATTATATTATGGAAACCTCAGAAAGTTCATCAGTATTTAAAGGTCAAAGACAGGAAACATGTTTGACCACTGGGGGGAGCTGTTGATTTATAAAGAGGCTGAACGTCATCAGACCATTAATGTTTTTACAGAGTTAGAATAGAGTATAATATAATACAATATAATATAAGAATATAATATAAGAATATAATATAATATAACATAACATAATATAATATAATATAATATAATATAAAATAATATAATATAAGAATAGAATAGAAAGAATATAATATAATATAATATAATATAATATAATATAATATAATATAATATAATATAATATAATAGAACAGAAGCTTTATTGCCCCTCTGGGGGTAAATCAGGTGAACAGCAGTTACTGGATGAAGGAAGGAGATTCCATTAAAAATATGTATAAAAGCAGAGACTGACTGTAGTGAGGACAGAGTTACAGTCTAAGATTAAAATATTTTAGTTAAAATATTTATGGCTTTCATATAAATATGATACTCATTGATTTTGATCCTGATCAGAAACTTTGAACAGCTGATATCAATGAATCTACAGGATAGAAACAATACATGATAACTTTATACTTCTGTTCACGTGTTTATTGTTGTAATGCAACACATCTGGTTCGTATGTGAGAGAGAGACAGAGAGACAGAGAGAGCGAAAGCGAGAGCCTTTACAATAAATCACGGGGTTGATGACGTGATTCAGCAGAAACTCCACCTGCTGGGCCGTCTCACTGGGAGTATATAAAACGAGTCCTCAGTTTCCAGTCCAGAGGAGTGTCTTAGATTCTCCCTCAGTCAGAAACGATGGACAGATTCCTGCAGTCATTTGCTCTCAGCACTGCCAGCAGCAGGTCTCTCCTCACAGACCGGACAAACACCTGGATCTTCCAGGGAGCTGACGGGCTTCGCTTCTGGAAACTAACCAGAGTAGCAGCAGCTTTATCAGTATTTAGTTACTGTTTAGTTACTGTTTAGTTACTAAAACCAACGGCGACGACTGAACGGGAAATGAATGCAGATAAAGTTCTCAGTCTTCTGGCTCTGACGTTAATCTGCCCCACAGACTGTGAAGGTGAGCAGGACGTGGATATCATCACATTCATCAGGTCTGAACCTGAGAACGGTTCTAAGCGGTTCTTAGTTTCAGTCTGAGGTCAAAATATCTTATTTTTAAGGAAAGTTTCTGGTTTTTCTCTAAAAGTTTATTTGACAAGCGATCGGCTGGTTTTAGGAGATCTAAAATCAGCTTCTGTGACTGAAGGGCAGGAAACCAGCGCCTATGGCGGCCACAGCTACAAATAATCAATCAGTAACAACAACAATCAATAATTCATAAGCTTCGTTTGTGCTGTTCGGACTCAGTTAAGCAGCAGCCTAAAATAACATGGAAATGATATTTGGATTTTTAAATCTGAGCTGAGAAACAGATGAAAACATAACCGGTCATGAAGGAGAGTTTCATCTTTTCTACATTAACTTAAAATTATTTCTGGCTTTAAAAACGGTTCCAGATCGACGTGAGGAGAAAACGGCCTGAGATACAATATAGGAGGATGAGAAATTAAATATATTTACTGAACAAAAGCTTGACTGTGGAAACTTCTGTCGTCATGAGTAATAAGTGGATCATTGAACTGACTAATAATCAGAGAAACTAGTTTACAGATAAACACAAAGATTTTCAAAATAATATTGATAAAAATAGAAAAGATCCATCATCCATCATCCATCCATCATCCATCTCCATCATCCATCATCCATCCATCATCCATCCATCCATCATCCATCCATCATCCATCATCATCCATCATCCATCCATCATCCATCCATCACTCACATCCATCCAATCCATCATCCATCCATCCATCATCCACTCATCATCATCCATCCTCATCATCCCATCCATCATCCATCCATCCATCATCCATCCCATCACCACCATCCATCATCCATCATCCATCCATCCATCCATCATCCATCCATCATCACCATCCATCCATCATCATCCATCTCCATCACCATCCATCATCCATCCATCCATCCATCCATCATCCATCATCCATCCATCATCCATCCATCATCCATCCCATCCATCATCCATCCATCATCATCCATCCATCCATCATCCATCCCATCCATCCATCCATCCATCCATCATCACAGTCATATCCATCCATCATCCATCCATCATCCATCACATCATCCCATCCATCCATCCATCCATCCATCATCCATCCATCCATCCATCATCATCCATCCATCCATCCATCCATCCATCATCCATCATCCATCATCCATCCATCATCCATCCATCATCCATCCAGCATCCATCCATCCATCCATCCATCCATCCATCATCCACATCCATCCATCCATCCATCCATCCATCCATCATCCATCCATCCATCCATCCATCATCCATCCATCATCCATCATCCATCCATCATCCATCCATCATCCATCCATCATCCATCATCCATCCATCATCCATCCATCACCATCCATCCATCCATCCATCCATCCATCCATCCATCATCCATCCATCCATCATCATCCATCCATCCATCATCCATCCATCCATCCATCCATCCACATCCTCACCATCATCCACCATCATCCACCATCATCATCATCCATCCACTCATCCATCCATCATCATCCATCATCCATCCATCCCCATCATCACCATCCATCATCCATCACCATCCTCATCCATCCATCCATCCATCATCCATCCATCCATCCATCATCCTCATCCATCCATCATCCATCACCATCCACCATCCATCCATCCATCATCCATCCATCACCATCATCCATCCATATCATCATCCATCCATCCATCCCCATCCATCATCATCCATCCATCCATCCATCATCCATCCATCCATCCATCATCATCCATCCATCATCCATCCATCCACCAT
>VMRM01000043.1:1425000-1450000 GCA_010277075.1 Poeciliopsis retropinna | reverse complement strand
CATAAGGTCAAAGGTCACCACAACAATCTTTTAACACAATTTATGAAATAACTGAATATTTGGTAATAAATGCTGAAACAACAGGAAATATGTTTTATAAATGATTTCTTGGCTCAAATCTCACATGAAGAACTGATCCAGTGAAGCAGAAAGAAGATTAATTACAACATGTAGGAAAACATTAATATCAGAATAACACAAAATGGACAATTTGCTCCAAAACGAGTCAGAAATACTTTTAATTAGTCAGTGGAACTGCAATCACTTCTGATACTAAAAGTGAACAGTTTTAGATTCAAAGTTTTCTTTGAAATATTTTACATTTTATTTCCCAGTTCAGGATCAGAGAACTTCCTGCAGATTTCCTCTTATCTGCTGTGTCGCCATGGCGACAGCCCCGCCCCTCCATGCAGGGCAGAAACGGGGCAGAAGGACAGAAAGCCCCTCTGGGTTATGATTCACTGGAGAAACCGAGACACTAAAACAAACTTTCACTTTCAGAGCTGAAGGTTTTCTGCTCCATTTATTCTCTGAGCTTCTAATCCTATTAAACGTTTGAAAGACTAAACAAACAGACACATATAGTCCTGGTCCGACTGCTGCGTGACTCAAATAATGGTTCAATAAAGGCCAAAATCAGCTTTGATTAACACGTCAGATCCAGTTTCACTGAGACTGAGATCAATTATTACATCATCCTGGACTCAAAGTCCCAGATTTAATAAAACCGACTGATAATTTATCATTAAATGATCAGATAGTTGATCATAGACCAGCCTGCCTCTGGTCGGCAGCAGCAAACTGGACCTGAACCCAGCAGGTTCTCCTGAACTGTCGTTCATCAGTAACCAGAACCAGTTCAGTTCAGTCAGGTAAAAATGAATCGATTCATGTTCATAGTTCACCTCCTGAACAGTCTGCAGATCTCAGACTATTCTGAGTGTGAGTCTGACTAAATTAACGGTTTATTGTCATAAACCGTTAATTTATTATAAACTGTCTACAATAAAGCTTAAAGTGAATCCATGGCTCATTAATTCTCCTCTTTGTTTCCTTTCATAAAATCATTTTTAAAGGCTGAATTTCTAAAATATCTGCTGAGTGAAACTAATCACCTCACAAACACAAAACTACGTTTTCTGGGACTAAAACTAACAGGAAGTTGATCTCCCAGGAATCATTGAGTCACTTCTGACTGAACTCCATGTTTCAGCTGAAAATATGACTTTATAATAAACTTTAACATATCCACATGGAAGAGTCAGATTTCTTTTTAAATAATCAGAAACTGACTGAGAGAGTTTAAATGAAGGCACTCTATAGAAATATCCTCAGTTATAAAGTCAGCTTGCTTTACTTTGGCCTTCAGCGCTGACCTTTGACCTCTCTGGTTGTGCAGATCAGAGGAATGTGACAGCAGAACCGGGTCAGAACGTGGTTCTGCCCTGTGCAGCTGCTGGAACAAACGGCTCATCGCTGCGGAGTGGAGCAGGTCTGACCTGGGGTCAGATTATGTTCTTCGCTACAGAGACGGGTGTCTGGACGAGGAGAACCAGAACCCGTCCTTCAAAACCCGGGTGGCTCTGCCGGACGGAGCGGAGAAGGATGGAAACGTGTCTCTGGTTCTGGAGAACCTGACGGTTAACGACACCGGAGCGAATGAGTGTCGAGTCGCCCAGAGAGGAGCAGAAGAAGCTAACGCTAACATGGAGCTCATCAGCACCGTGTACCTGCGTGTAGCTCCGCCCCCTCCTCCAGGTGAGAGTTTCATCCTCAGAGCAGCAGATCATGATCTGCAGTCGGATCGGACTAACACCTGGTTCTGTTCTGCAGGGAACCGAGACGAAAGCAGAACCACTGGATCCAGAAATCTACACCTTGGACTGATAGCTGCTGTTATGTTAATCGTTGTTCTGGTTCTGGTTCTGGTTCGGATCTGCAGGGAACCAGTGGAAACGCCTGCACTGCTTCCTGCTCCCAGTCTGGCTTTGGCTCAGTAATCTGAGCAGAGGAAGTTTTCCTTCACACCAATGACTCTTATTGTTGGCTTGAATTTCTCTGTACTGTTTCTGTTTTCCTTGGTTTCATCGGTTCTGGTGAGATCAGAACCATCAGACTGAAGCTTGGTTAGTTAAAGATGTCAGAGCTGATTGCTGTAACGTTCAGACAGAGGGAACACAGCAGAACCAGACAGTTTTCTCCTTGGTCAGAAACCAAATGAATTGGGAGGAGAACTGGATCAGTCATTTCCTCGACAGGTTGCCTCAGCGTCAGAACAAAGAATGAAGTTATAAACCGTTTACAGAGGAAGTTCAGTCAACAACAAGCTTTTTAATGGACTGAGGAGTTTTAAAATGTGAACTTAATGAATTTCTCTTGTTAATTCTCCTGTCAGCACATTTCTGAGTCCAAATGTAGCAGCTTTATTAGCAACATTCACACACGACACATTAACGCTCATCCCTCAATGCAGTAACATTAAAATAGGAACATTTCTGGATAATTCAGGTCATTTATTTGTCTGACAGCTTCTGTCAGTTCAGAAACATGTCAAATGTTTGCATCTAAAGATCATTTTAAAAATGCTTTTATTTCTTCTCATCTTCATCATTATTTCATTATTCTTTATGTACTTTATAAAATGACTGTTCATGGTTTGAAGGAGCAGCTGAACAGCTTTGCTGCTTTATTCTGCTTTATGTTTCATTTTTCTGTCATGAACTGTTTCCATCCTGTGAAATATGGGTCATAATTAGTTTACCAGGCCTCACAGTCAACATTATTTCAGGTACCAGCTAACAGATCAGGAAACCCACTGAGGCTGCAGACCAAACATTTCCCTCTCAGATGATATAAAACTGATTCATATTTCAAGCTTTTCTCCTGCCTGGTTGTTTCATGTGAATAAATGTTGAATGTTTTCATGTTTCCATTATTTTTGCTTCTTCATTTCAGATTAGTTGGAATGTTTCACAGAAATGAAGAAAAACTCTTAATATCCTCAGGATGCATTGAGTGGATTATAATTGTTCTGTTTATGATTTAAATAAAACTAGAAATGATTTTAGCTGAAACTTTATCTGGAGATGTTTCAAATCTAACTTCTGTTTAATCCCAGTTTTTTCCTGCAAATTAAGAGCCTGCATTTCAATCCACGTTCCTCCCTAACAGATAATATTTATGAATTATTACATTTTATGTTGGTTATATCAGTGAAAAGGTGGGAAATGAATCAAATCTGGCTTATTTATACATTTAACAAGAAAAATCATGACCTGCATAACTTATTATAACAAAGAACAATTATAAGATTGTTCAGAAATATTTTAGACACATAAAAACTCAATGCCACATCCTGCAGATGTTATTATGTCAATGATCCGAGTGACCTTTGACCTTATGTAGTCATTTCACCAATGAGGCAAAATCAGGTAAAATGTTAGTATGAACAAATCTGCATCCAGGAGGAAATCCTCCCAGTTCCACCAGACCAAGAACTAAAGCTTGGTTCCATCCTGAACTGGTTCCAGACGAGGCTTCGACTTGTTACAGTCTATATTCATATGTCCACTGTGTGTGAGGGGGGGTTCAGCTGTGGGAGAGGCAGAGATGTAGAAAACATTCATTCATGGCTGTTTTCACGTTTATTGCGCTGTTCATATTAGTTTCCATGTTTTTCCAAACAGCAACTCATTAAATCTGCAAGCGACTTTAGAAAAAATCGAGCCCAAAAGCGCTTATAATAATTGGACTTGAGCGAAACTCAAAATAATTTCTGTTTTTCCAGAAACAAAATGCGCTTCTCCCTCCATTGTTTGTTTCTGTCGCATAGAAACGGCGGTCACTAATCAAGACGCGGAGAGGGAATAAAAGAAAACAGTAACAAAGTGATTTCCATAAGTAACTGCAGTCTGACTGCTGGATTTGAAGTCGTGTCGTGGAAAAGAGTATTTCCAAGCTCTGTCCAGGTAGAATCACTCTATCAGGTTTATTCATGCATTGTGCACAATACAGAGAGCTCAGAAGATAATCAATAATCAAGTCTGGATGCAGAGCTCACCAAGCTGCCAGGCCGAGGCAGCATGCAAGTTTTATACTACGATAAGGAATAAAAAACAATCTGGTCCTGACGCAGCTGTGGAAACGTAACCCAAATAGCTCTTTTGGTGAAAGTTCACAAACATTTCATATGACCTGACTAGCAGATGTGACCTCATGTGACCTTATTGTAATGTTTACATAACAAATAGCAACGAATTAGATTACAAGTTACTGAAAACAGCGGTCTGACGTCAGTAATGTGTTACTTTGTAACGAGTGATAAATCTTATTTCTCGCGTCACTCAGTAAAATGACTGATGGGGTCAGGATGCGGTGAACCGTCTGGAACTGAAGGGAAGAAAAGCAAAAACCACAGATGACTTTTGTGGATGTAAATTCTTAAATAAAAAGTTTCAGTTTTATTTGTAACAGATTTAAAGTTTATTTTCTGTAAAATAAACATTTGTGAAAACTGAAGTGAATCCATCCTGATTCACCAGGAGGCAGTTTTGTAGTCAAACTGTTTAAAATTAATTAGCAAAGATTTATTAAACTGGGACCAACAAACAGACTTTATGCAGCTTCCACATGTTTTTATTAATGTTATCATTTATTCACAAGAAAATGAAGCAATATTCATGTTTTCATTTGACTCATTTGTTTTCACTAATGATGGCTGACGGTTTCATCCTGTCACTGACTGGATCTGACGGGCCGCGTTGTCACGACCCGACAGGGTCAGAGGTCACCCTGTGGTGTTGGTGTGGGAACATCTGGGTCAAAGAGACCATCCACCACTGCAGTTATCGTTATTATGAGAAAAACACCTTCAAGAAAACCATTAGAACCAGTAAAACCAGTAAAATCAGTAAAACAGGCTCCTTGTTCTGATGCTTCCTGGTTTTGTCTGTTTGGGGAAAACCAGGTGGTTTCTGGGTAAATAAATGAATCATGGTCTGTATTATAACTTTATTAAATGAGAAAAAGTAAAATAAAGTGGTGTGTTAGTAACCAATCAATAACTTATAATTAAATAATAAAATACTTTATTACTGAAGTTAAAGCTCTGGGGAATTTGAACCAGTTTTCAGAGGAAAGTCAGAAGATAAAATATTATCCAGATAAACTGTTTAACTTAGATCAGAAAGAAAAAAAATATTTACTGGACAAAATATGTTAAAGGACAAAAACAGAGAAAATGAAATATAAACAGGAAACCGAGTTCTGGAGACACTGAGGACCTCTAGTGTTTAAAACAGGTAACTACATGTAAATTAATAATTTAAATTCACAGAATAAACCAGAATATGAGTTTATTTAGACTTTAATGTATTTAAATGGTTCCAAATAATCACATTCTAATGAGGATTAAAGGTTTTTAATATAAATATTATAAAACTGTATTTTTACTGTTATTACTCAAGTGAATGTTTATTTATTTATTTTTATGAATTTATTTTATTGAATTTATGATTATTATTATTGAATGATTATTATTCATGAAGACCTTTCAAGACATGAAATGTTTATTATCATAACATTTTTATAGAAATTATTTTTATTCAAATACATTTAATTCTATAATATTTTGGGTCAAAATATCAATGTTAGACATTTTGACTTTTCTGCCAGTAGGTGGCGCTGTGGAGCTTTATTGGTAACGTGTTTCCTCCAGTTATAATAATCATCATAATTTCATTTCTTGTTCTCAGTCAAGATGTTTGTTGATGTTTTAGACTCTCAGTTGGAATTAAAAACATGTTTTATAGATAAATGAAGCAGCAGATTTATGAGTTTACTATATAATCTGTTTTTATGTTCTAGATTTATTCCCTGGAATAAAATGTCTGAATATAATCATATTGAAGTAGATTTTATATCGATGCCACAGAGTTAGATAAAGTTTCAGTTTTTAGATAAATAACTAATAAATATTTAAACTCTGCCCCCTAGTGGAGGAAAGTGGAGTCTGTCTCTGATTTATGATATAAACATATAAACTGTCAGAAAATTAGTTTTTAAAGTTTAAATTATATTTTTATACTGTTTTAATAAACGTACCTTGAAACATAATCTAGTTTATAAGAGGCATAAAACAATAAAAACACCAAAATAAATCTGGAAATATTATTTCTAAAAAAAAACTTTTATTAAAAAAACACTTGAAAAATACTGACAGCTTTTATGAAGTGATGAAGTTTTTATTATAATGTGACATTTATTCAGAGTTTTAGCAATATTTCAATAAGGAAACCAGATGATAAACCAACATGAATAAAGTCCAGTCCAGTCTGGTGGGAGTGAGGCAGATGGACCAGTTAAACCAGTAGATGGACGTCACTGGTGGATCAGGAGAGAAGAGTAGATGATCTCTGACTGTGGATGAAGATCTGGAAACACAGAAATCATCTCTATATTAATGATGCTGAACGTTTGGGTCCGTTTGGGTTCTGCTGTTGGTCTCTGACTGTAAAACCTGCAGAAACTGAAGCTGCTGCAACTTTAAACATTAAACTCAAACTGGGAGATTTCAGGATTTATAATCTGAGAAAATCTGACAGATTATCTGAGATTAGATGAGATTTGATTTTACTGAAGTTATAGAAATTCAGAACGACTAAAATGAAAGTGTGTCAGCTGATGTGTGTATCATGTGTGTGTGTGTGTGTGTGTGTGTGGGGGGGTGTGTGGGTGCGTGGTGTGTGTGTGTGTGTGTGTGTGTGTGTGTGTGTGTGTGTGTGTGTGTGTGTGTGTGTGTGAACCTTCGGTCCTGTTTGTTCTGTCTGTGTTTCCTTTTCTGACGTACGAATAAACAGCAGATGAATCGTTCTCTGAAATGAGATTAGATCAGATTATGAATGCAGATTACAGAGCAACATGTCTGACAGTAAATCTACACAGTATCAGTATTTATGCTGTTATTTTAGTAACTGAACAATATTTATTTTTCTCTTCTGCCTGGTTGTTTGTTAGCTGGATATGATTCATCATCTGCTCTTTCACATTAAACTCCTGGGGATTTTCTCTGATGCTAATCAGCTGTTCTGGTAATCACCCTGTTGCCATGGTTACAGATCACAACAGTCAGAAAGTAAAGGAGTGAAAATGATGAACAGCATCCACAACCAGAGGAATAATGGTTTGATGATTCAACCAGAAACATTATAAAGTCTATAAAGAACCAGCAGAGCTGCTTTATGTCTATTAATATTTAATATCAACACAATGTAGATCCGTGTTTCATCTGTCTGCGTTTCCTCAGTCAGAGACATTAAAGGTTTTCGTTCTTTTCCTGGTTAACAGGAAGTTTCTATTCTGATGTCAGCAGAAACCAGTAAAACTTTTTTATCAGATGTTCATGTGGAGCAGAAGAAAAAAAGACAAAGAAAACAACAATGATGTCGTCACTGTGACCACATCCAGGTCAAAGGTCAGAGGAATCCACAGCTCCAAGCTGATGCTGTGGTTTTATATAGTTTAAAAAGATTTAATGCTTTGCTTGACATTTTACTGGAGGAAAAAGTATGAATAATTTCTTCTAAGACAAATAAAACTCTTTGGTTTAAAGTGAAGATCAGAGGGTGATGAAGATGTGAACCTCTGAGCTCGTCTTCCTCCTCTCTGCTGCTTTTCTCTCCGTCTCTGTTCTCCATCCTCACTGCAGAGTAAACTGAAGCCCGGTCGCCGTCTGGTCAGTAAAACACACACATGATGTCACTGGTCCAGAAACACAAACCGACCAGCTCTGCCTGCTGCAGCCTCTGGTTGCTCTGGTTCCACTGGTTCCTCTGGTTCCACTGGTTCCACTGGTTCCACTGGTTGATCTGCAGCAGCAGGTTTCAGTCTGAGCAGAAACACCAGAGGAAACGAGAGCCACCGCAGAGCTGCAGGCGGCTGCAGGCAGCTGCAGGCGGCTGCAGCACCCTGGCAGAGTTTCTAAAGATTAAACAGGAAACCAGAGGCCTCCGACACACACACACAGGAACACACACACACACACACACACACACACACACACCGTCTCTAACTGAGCCAAAATCATCATTAATAGAGTTTCCTCTGCAATGATTCTCCTCATTGATCAGTGACATAAACCATCAGAATCATCAATAATTCATCACAGGATCAAAACGTTTCATCGATTTCTCCTTCTGTCTTCATTCACACTGAGGTTAAACTGTCACTACATCAGCCTGGGTGTGAAAACCACCCACCACCCGTCCCGTCTGAACACAGTACTGCTATCGGTCCTCCAGAGGGAAATCAGCAACAGAACCGGTCCAAACAAACAGAACCGGTCCAAACAAACAGAACCGGCAACATGTCAGACGGTTCCTGAGGATCTGACTGTCAGTTTGTTACATCAGAAAATATCACAGCTCTGAGATTTAAAATCACTTCAGCATAAAAAATAATGAGAGAGAGAATATCATAGAAACCATGAGGAGGGAAAGACCTGACCTCTGACCTCTGACCTCCTTATGGGATCCAGTCCCATCAGTCTGAACCTAACAGACTAACCTCCTGGAGTTCACCATCATCTGGTGGAGTCCAACCAGAACCAGAACCTTTGACTGGTTCTGGAATCTCCTCAGAAGAACCTCTGGTCCCTCATCGAGCCTGGATGCTCCTCCATGTTGCTGTTGGTGAACCATGAAGGCCTCCAGCTGCCCGGACCCGGTGCTCCTGGTATCCGGTCCTCAGATTCTGCTGCCTCCACAGAGGACAGAGGAGACTCGGTACCATCCAGGACCCACTGAGGCCCAGCAGAACTCTGGGTCCGGTTCAGAGACATTAAACTGTTTCCAGAACATCAGATGAGAGTGCATCTTCAGAACCTCCAGTGTTCACCATCCGGTCTCCAGGTCCGACTGCAGAGGATCTGGACCTGGTCCATTCAGACTCCCTACCCGATCCAGAACCAAATAAAAACCTCCAGATGTGATTCCAGAGTCTCCTGCACCAGGCGGTACCACCTTGGACCAGGAACCAGACTGAATGAATGTAATGGATCCGGATCCATCAGGACTGAAGGAGACCAGAGGAATCAGCTCTGACTGCAGAACCGACCCGGTTTGGATCATCTGGACGGTGTGAAGGAACCGTCAGAACCTCCTGACTCACCAGGAGGAAAACCAACCCAAGACCCAAAACCCCCAGCAGGTCCAGTTTTCTGCTGGTCCTCTGGACCAACACAGAGACTGATAACCTCCAGGAGCCTGAAGTGGGTCGAGGGGAACCCGACCACACCTCAGAACCAAACACTCCAGATCCCATCCTCCCAGTTAGGAGACCCCCTTCACCCAATCTGGTGTGGTCAGTAAGTTACAATCGGTTCCGGTCCACTGAGCGGTACGGTCCGGTCCGGCCGGTCTGGTTGGTATTTATGGTCAGGAGTATTCAGGACGGTTTAAACCCGAACCTCTGGCGCGATGCTGCACCAGATGCAAACCGGATCATTTCTGTCCGTCCAGCCAAACCGTCCAGCCGGATCTGGACCTGAAGGCCCAGGAAATACTGCAGACTGGAAACAGAACGAATACTGAACCACAACGACCAGCAGACCTCATGACGTCATCATGACATCATCATGACATCATCAGAGTTTGGTCCTGGTTGTTTTTGTGGAAAATCATAAACATTTCTAAATAAATGAAAACAGACATCAAAAAAAAATTTCCATCTGGTTGGTAAAAATAAAACATATAAGACTGAACCTCTGCTGCATCTGATTGGCTGCGGTCGTGTTTGTAAAACATCATCACTGTGTGACAGATCTTCATCTATCATCTTCATCTTCAACAGCTGAAAACAACAAAAACCTGAAATCACAACCTGACAACATCTAAAAGAAAAAACTCAACATCTCTGGAGGAAAATCTTCCTCCTAATGTTTACCTTCATGTTTCCTCCTGACAAAACATTTCAGCAGCAGAACCAGGAAGACGAAGATGAAGATGAAGATGAAGACGAGAGAGAGAGGAAGACGAAGGCTGGGAGAGGAAGAATCCATAGGAGACTGGGAACTGGGAGAAGAGGAGGATGAAGGAGGAGTGGAGGAGATTCTCCCTGAAATGAACCAAAGACAATCATTTATTTCTTGACTCCTGATGAAGCAGACAGAGAAGCTGCTGACCTCTGACCTTTGACAGAGATCCTGCTGGATGGAGACTCTCCCTGACCGCTGATGCTACATTTATAGAGGCCTTCATCAGAGCTGGAAACATGGAGGAGGGTCATGTGACCTGATGATCCATCACCAATGAAGGAGCCATCTTTATAGAAAGCAGCTGGGAGGTTGTGGGTTGGATTCCTTGCTCTGCAGCTCAGAGTGACGTCATCTCCCTCCATCACAGGGAGGACAGGACTCTGCAGGATCACTGATCCACCTCAACACAGAGACAAACTACAGCATTTCATCCATTTCCACACAGCAACACTAACTCCACAGTCTGATCTTACCAGAGACAGAGAGCTGGATGCTGCTGCTGCTGCCGCTGCTGCTGCTGCTGCCGCTGCTGCTGCTGCTGCCGCTGCTGCTGCTGCCGCTGCTGCTGCTGCTGCTGCCGCTGCTGCTGCTGCTGCTGCCGCTGCCGCTGCCGCCCGCCGCCGCTGCCCGCCGCCGCTGCCGCCGCCGCTGCCGCCGCTGCTGCCGCCGCTGCCGCCGCTGCTGCCGCCGCTGCCGCCGCTGCTGCCGCTCGCTGCCGCCGCGCCGCCGCCGCCGCCGCGCGCTGCTGCCGCCGCCGCCGCCGCTGCCGCCGCCGCTGCCGCGCGCCGCCGCCGCCGCCGCTGCCGCCGCTGCCGCCGCCGCTGCCGCCGCTGCGCCGCCGCTGCCCCGCCGCTGCCGCCGCCGCTGCGCTGCCGCTGCTGCTGCTGCTGCGAGCGATCCAGAGTGGACTCCACCGTACAGACCAGTGTCTAATGCGCGAGCGATGCTAGCGCTCAGCGTTGCCAGCGAGCGAACCAGCAGCTTCTCCCCTCCTCCCCATGCGCTGCCTGCGTCTCTCTGCGTCGTCGTTTCTCCTCACAGTCCATCCATGCAGCGTCTGTTTTCATCCTCACAGATCAGAGTCACTGATTCGTATTCAAAGAACTGGGGATCCTGCTGGGACTCACCAGTCAGACCGTAACTGGGAGGAAGTCGTTGGGAAGAACCATGATTGTGTGTCCAATCACTCCAGGTGCAGGTTCTACATGTCAGAATAGAGTTTACATATTGATTAATCACATGCTGATGGTCTGTGACTCAGACCATCAGCATCAGTTCCTGTATCGATGCAGCAGCAGGAGGAAACACTGACCTGAGTTCGTGCAGCAGCTCAGCGAACTGATGAACTCTGAGGAGAAAATAAATCCAGCGTGAAGTAACGACCCGCTCAGAAACATTTCAGATCCTATCTAATACATGCTGATGGTCTGTGACTCAGACCATCAGCATCAGTTCCTGTATCGATGCAGCAGCAGGAGGAAACACTGACCTGAGTTCGTGCAGCAGCTCAGCAGGATGATGAACTCTGAGGAGAAATAAATCCAGCTGAACGTAACGACCCGCTTCAGAACATTTCAGATCCTCATCTAATGAACTGTGAAGGTCTAACACACATTTCCTGCTGCCGTCTAAAGCCCTGCTGCATTGGAACCCAGTTTTAACCACCAGAACCATCAGAATCACCAGAACCGAAGCAGAAATGCAGACAGTTTCTCACCCAGCAGACGTCTGGCAGATGTTTCCTCCATGTCTCCTCAGAGCGTTGACCCGTTTGGGTCGGTTCTGGTGAGCCGGGCTCAGTCCGCCCTCTTCCTCTGAGCCTCAGGCTGCAGGCTGTTCACTTCCTCCTCTGCTGATGCTGAGCTGCTCCTTCAGCCAGCAGCCTGAAACCTGTCAGAGGTCAAAGGTTCTGGCTGCACCTGCTGCAAAACCAACTTTATCATCATTTTACATTTAAATTCAGACAGAAAATCAGTTTAAACCAGAATGAAAAAACCTCCAGGATGAACATGGATGGTGCTTTAATAATAGTGGAGTAAAGACAGAAACTGATGTAACTTATTCTTTACAGCACATCAGCGCCATCTAGTGTTGAATTAGTTACTACTGAACTACTAACCATTAACTAACCATTATGGTTGGAAATACTGAAGTAAATGAGCAGCTTAGACCTCAGGAGACCCCCTGCTGTGACAGGAGACCCCTGCTGTGACAGGAGACCCCCTGCTGTGACAGGAGACCCCCTGCTGTGACAGGAGACCCCCTGCTGTGACAGGAGACCCCCTGCTGTGACGTTCTCTGCAGTGGGAGGATTTCTGCTGGTTCACATTGCTGGTTTCCTCAGCAGCTTTGGTTCATTTCTCAGAGCAGAGTTTAAATTCTCAGAACTATTTGCTCAATATTCAAATCACAGAGTCACTTGTGCAAATCAGAAAACATTTTCTCATTTCTTTCAACAAGTTGTTCAATTCTGTCAGAGTTAAAACTGATTAATATTTAGAACCTGACACTACGGCGAGTAAGAACCATCAAAACCGGTCTTGAGTTCTACAACACCGACCAGGAGGGCGCGGTGGTTCAAGCTGAGGCAGGAACATTCCTGCTGCAGCTGCTGCAGCAGCTGCAGCAGGAATGGACATGTTGGAGGACGGATCCACTGAACCAACTGGAACCAACTAAAATCGACAGAATGGATCCAGGAGGAGGAGTCAATGCTGATAAAATCCTGTTAGAAGTTGTAAATGCTCTTATTTTTTATTTTGGATTTAAAATTAAATTAAATACATAATAAAGTAATTTATGCTTTTGCAAATAAAATAATTTATTTTTCTGATAATTGTGTCCAGATTTGAGCTCTTTTGCTTGTGGATGAATAAAACAGCTTCAGTAAATAATAAACCCTGTTCAGGTTGGACCAGTATGAGTGTGTTTGTCTGGTTTAATCTGATGTTTTAACCTCTGACCTTCAAAATACTTGACAAATATGCAGTTTTATTTAGAGAAATCAGTTTTTTAGATCTTATTTTAGACTGAAATAATCCCGCCATTTTGAACCAGCTGTTTTATTTTACATGAGGAAGAACAGGAACCTTCATCTCACTGCCTCGTCTGGTCCAGTTCAGACACGTCCTGCGGATCATGGAGGAAGTTTCCTTCGCTCCTCATGGAGACTTTAACGCAGCTGCTGGGTTTGCTTCTGGTTTCACACGTTTGTTACTCGTTTTCTGGTAAGTTCCAACTAAACAGCTGAACGACATTAGAAACTCACACTAACCGTCTTTAATGTTGATGGTAAAGTTTCAGGATCCTCCAGTTTGTTCCAGTTTGTTCCTGCTGCTGTGTTCTTTCTTTTGTTGGTTGATTTGGACAAACTACTGATTATTTTTATTCACCAACTAGAGCAGAACAAACATTACAGACCCACAAATTAATAATAAATAACGAGATAAAAGAACAAATAACAGAAAAAAAGACAAGAGTTTGCATTATTATTTACATAGTTTAATTCAATGTTAGGATTTGGTTTTCTGTGTGTTGATTTAAGGTGTCTTTGAGTCTCCATGTTGTCCTGTCCTCCCCTTGATCGTTCCCTGACATGTTTAGTTCCCTGACATGTTTAGTTCCCTGACATGTTTAGTTCCCTGACGTGTTTAGTTCCCTTAGCCTTTCCACTAAGCTGTTCTGCCTGGACTTTGGACTGTTTGTGTTTATTGTGTCTTTATTAAACCACCTTTATTCATTTATCCTGGATCTGCTGCGTTCTGCCTCCACATACTGTGACTTCTTTGGGATTAATAAAGTATTTTTGAATTTTAATTAAGGTTAATTAACATTCAGAACAAAGAAAAGACACAACATTATCAGATGGTGTCATTTTCCTTTAATATTGGCAGTGTGGCCTAATCAATGTATTTATTTCACACCCAAATGCATGCTCTTATTGTGAAGGGGAGACGGTGAGGCTAGAAAACACCACGGTTTTATTTCATTCTACTTTCGGTTTTGATTGGAAAACATTGAGAATAAAACAAAACTCTGATAATATTTTTGTCTTTTTCTGCTGATTCCACAGCAGTTATTTTTATGATCATATTCTCTAATATTCCTGCAGAGTCACAGGTAGAAATTAAGACAGAGAGAATAAATAAGTAGATAATTATAGTACTTGAGTAAAAGTATTGATATTACACTCAACTACATGTTAAGTTGCTCTGACTGAAGTTTACTCAAGTTAAAGTACAAAAGTATTTACTTTTGAAAATTCTCAAGTATTCCAAATAAAATAATCTATTTCCTGTTGTGTTGGTTTCTAAGTGATTTTATTGAACCTTGTAACTTCCTGATGACGTTCTGTAAAAACCTCAGCATGAAATACAATTAAAAACTTCTTAACCATCAACAGCCTTTAAATCCTGTACTTTGTGTTAACTGATGTTGAAACCAGTTTGATGCTCTGAAAGTCGCCGTGCGTTGAGGCCTGCAGCCGCCGCGCGTTGAGGCCTGCAGCCGCCGCTCGCCGAGGCCTGCAGCCGCCGCGCGTTGAGGCCTGCAGCCGCCGCTCGCCGAGGCCTGCAGCCGCCGCTCGCCGAGGCCTGCAGCCGCCGCGCGTTGAGGCCTGCAGCCGCCGCTCGCCGAGGCCTGCAGCCGCCGCTCGCCGAGGCCTGCAGCCGCCGCGCGTTGAGGCCTGCAGCCGCCGCGCGTTGAGGCCTGCAGCCGCCGCGCGCCGAGGCCTGCAGCCGCCGCTCGCCGAGGCCTGCAGCCGCCGCGCGTTGAGGCCTGCAGCCGCCGCTCGCCGAGGCCTGCAGCCGCCGCGCGTTGAGGCCTGCAGCCGCCGCGCGCCGAGGCCTGCAGCCGCCGCTCGCCGAGGCCTGCAGCCGCCGCGCGTTGAGGCCTGCAGCCGCCGCGCGTTGAGGCCTGCAGCCGCCGCGCGCCGAGGCCTGCAGCCGCCGCTCGCCGAGGCCTGCAGCCGCCGCGCGTTGAGGCCTGCAGCCGCCGCGCGTTGAGGCCTGCAGCCGCCGCTCGCCGAGGCCTGCAGCCGCCGTGCGTTGAGGCCTGCAGCCGCCGCTCGCCGAGGCCTGCAGCCGCCGCTCACCAGCTGATGATCAGCACCAGGCCTCAGCGACTGTCAGGGTCAGAGCTGGAAACTGGATGGATGTGAACCACTGAGTTCAAACCTGTTAAAACATCAGGAACGGAGCAAACAGCACTGAGACGGAGGAATATCTGACAGGAATCATGTCTACAAATTAAACCCATAAAGAAACGAGTTGATAAACCCACAACTAGCAAGAGATATAAAAGTTATTTATTTCTTGCTGAGACCAACAGACTGCAGCACCTTAAAGGAGGATTACAGAGGATGAGTTGGGTCTTCATATTAACCACCAGGACGGACGTCAAACTGGTTTCCAGTTAAATTCCCAGTCTGTCTGTTCTGTTTTATATTCACTCATTTAGTTTTTAGAAAAGTAAGGCCTCCAAAAATGAAAACTTTAAGTTTAATATATAATATTTGTGATAAAGTCCATTGAGTCTGGCTGCTTTACAGCTGAGCAGAACCAGGTCATTTAAAGGTTCTGTCACCAGATTATTGATCCCAGGTTCTCTTGGTAAATCCAGAAATCAGAGTCTGATCTTTAACTTCTGTTTTCTCTCCTTCAGATCAGATGAACATCAGAGCAAAACCTGGACAGAACATCGCTCTGCCGTGTCGGATTGAGAACAGCGGACCTATCAGTGTTGTAGATTGGACCCGGGATAATCTGGGTTCATATCGAGTTCTGCTGTTCAGAAGTTCACAGTTTGTCACAGATCAACAGCATCCGTCTTTTAAGGGCCGAGTGGATCTGCAGGACAGAACGATGAGATATGGAAACGTGTCTCTGGTTCTGAGGAACCTGGCGGCTGAAGACAGAGGAACGTACACGTGTCGAGTCGTTCACAGTGGAGCGAACAGGATGAACTCAGATCCCGACTGCATCATCAAGCTGGAGGTAGCTCGAGGTGAGTCTGTCTGTCTGTCTGGACCAGATCTCTGCAGCTTCCTGCAGGAATCATGTTTTCTTAAGATGATCTTCATCCAAAACTGGGAGTGGAGGAGATTAGATCATCTCTTAATCTGGTGGTCATGTTTTGTCTTTATTCTAAGTGAACTGGTAATAAAGTTCTGAGAGTAAATGAACCTGACCGGGTTGCGTTCCCAGGGTTAGATGTTGTTTACTGCAGCTGCTCAGCAGTCTCACTGTCTGTCCTCTGTGTAAAAGTGTTGGATCATCAGCCTGATGTCCACAGAGTTCAGTCTGTAATCTGAGTTTGGATCCTCTGGTTCTCATCTCATGTTAATAATCCAGGCTGAGGGATTTTCACCTCATTTCACCACAACATGAGCTGTAGAGGAAACATGGATCTGAACCAGCTGACCTCTGACCCGTCCAGAAACAACTCGGCTCTGACCTGAAGGCAGGACGGCGACCGACCCGTTGCTCTGGTTCTGTCGCTCACAGTGGAAACAGCAGGAAACTGGGAGCTCTGGGTTTCAGCTCATGAAACCACATCAGTTTAACTCACAGATACAAACAGGCAGGAAGCGAGTCACGTCCAGGGTTAGAGATCCAAGGTCACCAAGTCCTGATTGGTTTTATGTCCAGCAGAAATAGAAACATCTCATCATCCTCACTGAGAGTCGACTGATTTTGTCCCATCAGATGAGGCCAAATGTTGGCTGATGCCGTTAAGACATCAGACAGACGGCTCCCTGACCGTCCACTGGTCTGACGAGCCGACAGGTCAGCCGTCCAGACAAGTTGCTCATCGAGCCCAGAGGTTTCTTGGACCTGGAACCTGAATGGATCAGGTTCAGCAGGGTTTATTTGGTTAAAGATGGCTGCTGTGGGTGGAGCTGAGGGTGGAGCTGAGGGACGGAGGCCAGAGATGGTGCAGCTCCAGATGGAAACTTCTCAGCTTGATAGAATAGAGGCGTCTGAGAGAAGCTGATCATGTGGTTGAACAAGCAGAAACAGGTCATGTTGTGGAAAATCCCTCCCTGCACAACCAAAGAAAGAGCCGAGTCAGCATTCAGTCAGCCTGGGGTTCGTTCCTGTGTCTCTACCTGACGCATCGTCTCGTTCTCCTCCACAGAGTCCAGGATGTTTAAAGGCACAGGAAGCAAAGCTGGATCTTCTGGAGCGCTGATCGGACTGATGGTTCTTCTTCTTCTCCTCTGATTTGGGTTCAGTTGGTTCTGAAATCATTTAGAGGCGGGTAAAAATATCAACCCATCACTGAATTTCAATTAATGTTTCCAATTCAATATCAATTCAAAAAGCCCTTTGAATCGATTAGATTGCTTGGCCAGTGGGTTCACGCCACACATGAGATGTCAGAGGTCAGAGGTCACAGTCTTACCACTTCCTCAGATTCCCACCCTTTCTCAAGTTAAGGAAATTATATTTTTGTTTATTTTTGAATTAATTGTTTTGATAAAAAACATTTGACAAGTTTCTTATGTTGTTTGCAATAAATCAAACCAAAGTTAATCCTGTAGGACATTCTGTGTTCGGCTCATTCACACACTGGGTCACATTCATATTTATATTCATATTATTGATGATTTGGATGATGGTCAAATGTTTCATGCTGGTTTCCCAGTTTATTGTTTGATGACATGAAGCTCTTTGAACTGTTTTATCACTGAAACAGATGAACCTCAGTGGTTTTCTCTGCAGCATGTTGTCTGATTTATTATTATGGTTCTGATACCAACTAAAGTCTTGAGAGGATTTTAATTCAACATTAAAGTATTTCGGTTTTGTTTCCATTAATGCTGTTTCACCTGCTGTTTGTCCAGAAGCTGGAGCCTGTTTTAACCGTCAGGCTGCAGGTTAAAACATGTTGAATCATTTTGTTTTTCCCCTGAAGCTCCTCCTGTTGCTGCCTGCATGAACTCATGTGTTCATCAGTCATTCATCCACTTCTGCAGGGAATTTCCTAAGCAAACGCAACATTTTGGTGAATCGCCCAAAGCATTTTAGACCAGAGCAGCAAAAGATATTATGAAGCTGCTGTTTGCTCCTCTGTCCTTTTCATCCTCATCTTCATCACCTCCTCATCTTCATCACCTCTTGTGATTTCTACGTTTTCACTGCGTTCACTTTGAAAAGTCTCAAGTCGTTACTCATCAGTAGGAAGAGCAGTCAGACCTTTAGATGTCATTTACACAAAAAACATCAAAAATAAACAATTTCTCTTGACAATATTTATTCATTTATTTGTTTATTTCTTTCTGTCATTCTCCTTTCGGTCTCAGAGTCTTTCTGTGTTTCAACATTTATCTCTTCATGTTCAGGATTATCTGAACTGATTCCAACATTAAGATGAAAATAAAGTTCTGACTCTCAATCTGAAAAATAAAAGTACAATAATCAATAAAAATCTGTTTTCCGGATCATTTCTACTTCATGTGCTCTGCGGTTTGTTCTGCTCATCTCTTCAGGATTCTGGATTATAATCTAAACATCCTGTTTTACTCCAACATGTTCGTTCATCACAGCGGGACTGAAGCCTTTGACTAGGACAGCGCTTCTCAATTCCGCTCCTCTGCATGTCTTACATGTATCTCTATTCCAGAACAGCTGATTCAAATGATTGCATGAAGCCTGTTAATCTCCCACATATTCAATCCAGGTGTGTGGCATAAGGGAAACACCTAAAACATGGAGGGCAGGGGGGCGCGAGGACCGGAATGGAGAAACTCTGGACTAGGACAAGATATTTCTGGCCCAGTTTGTGTCAGCCAGCTGGGTTGTAATAACAGCTCTCCGCCAGTAGGTGGCAGCAGGAGGATGTTTGACTATCAGCTGATGGAGTCACGTGACTCTGCTGCTCTCCAGGTGAATAATCCTCAGAAACTCATCTGCTGGTTTTAGGACAGAAGCTGCAGCTTCAGCATCAAAGAGTCACTAAATAATATTATAGACATAATTCACATAGAAAGACTAGAAGGAGAGAAAAGGAGATTCATGACAGTAAACAATGAAGCGCTTTCTTCCTGAATCAACATTTGGTTCAACGAACAGAAGAAAGTTACAAGTTCAACTCATCAACTGCAGGCGTGAAGCTGAGCTAAACAGTAGAGGAAGTGTGATGCTGTGGGCCATCAGTTCCTCCTTCACAGTGAAAACAGAGAGCGATGCTGCGCTCAGCCTGCTCAGATCAGTGAACTCTCTTTAATATGAATATCTGAACTCTTTGAAATAATTTCCAGACAGATTTTATGCAACCCGATGGAGGACGTTACGACACGACCAGATATCATGTCTAGATTCAAATATTTAGCAGTGAAGGTGAGTTCAAAAACATTTTCAGCAGAAAAACCGAAAGTCTTCCGATGATCTATTTTCAGTTAAACTGAAATCAAAGTTTTTCAACCTTTGGGATGTTTAACGGTGAGCAGAGAGCAGGTTTAAAGTTAAATGGCTGGAAACATTTACACAGCAAACACAGAAATATGGATTTTTCAGAATCATTCATTCCAGTGTCGTTTTTTTTTGCAGGTTTTTGGCTAATTATGTTGCCATGGTGATTTGAAAGTCTAACAGAAATAAGAACCTGCATCGTGTTGCATTTTCTGATTTAGTCATGATTTCTGATCCTGCTGTTCAGAGCTCAGCCAATGAATGAATGAATATTTGTAAAGATGGTTCATGTCTGCCCTCCTGGCCTAGCAGGAGATGCTAGCAGGAGATGCTAGCAGGAGATGCTAGCAGGAGATGCTAGCAGGATCTGCTAGCAGGATCTGCTAGCAGGATCTGCTAGCAGGATCTGCTAGCAGGATCTGCTAGCAGGATCTGCTAGCAGGATCTGCTAGCAGGATCTGCTAGCAGCAACAGAAACAAAAATGAAGGTATTAGTTTTGGACCTAAAGAGGAACGATCTAGAGTTATAGATCTAGAGTTATAGATCTAGAGTTATAGATCTAGAGTTATAGAACTCTAGATATATAGACAGACAGACAGATTCTTTCACTCTAATTTTATTAAAATTCAGCTGAATTTACATTTGAAAGTAAAAACAGAAGCAGAGAAATGAGGAGCAGGAACAGTTTGACTTGGGAACAAATTCTTCACATTTATCTGCAGAAACCAGAAAACTGACAAATAAAATCTTTTCTTCATTACTTTTTCAGGACAATAAAAACATGTAAACCTTCATTTTGTTGGGCCCCAAAAGGCAGCATTATGAAGCACCAGCCTGCATGGATATGTGGGACCCTGAAGAGACATTCTGGATGATGGGACCATACTGGACCATACTGGACCATACTGGACCATACAGGACCATACTGGACCATACTGGACCATACAGGACCATACTGGACCATACGGGACCATACTGGACCATACTGGACCATACTGGCCTTATATGGACCCATACGGCGGCAGCTCATGTTTGATCCAGGATGACTTTGGGGGGAAATGGGACCCATGTGGGCTCTGCATGTGTTGCTACTTTTATCAACAAACTGGACCCAGCTGTTGAATTTGTTCTGTTCTGTCAACCCACCTGGTCCCGTTGTATGAGCCCTATCCATACTGGACCCGTCCAGTCTGACCGAACCCGATGGGCCCCACAAACACATGCTGGCTGGAAACCAGTTCATCCAACTGGTCCTTCATCAAACCAGCAGCTGATCTGGTTTCTATATTTATGTTCACAGTAAAATAGTAAAAGTAACTTCATGTTTACATTCAGACAGCAGCAGCAGATTAGAAAGTTCAGTTGTGATATAAACTCAGAGTTTTCTCTCTGATGTCACCTGGAAACTCAACAAAGAGAAAAGAATCAGAGACAAAACGAGGAGTTCGGCTGCAGGGACAGGTCTGACCGATCCATCATTCCTGCTTCCATCCTGGGTCCCTGCAGACAGAACCAGGAATTAGTCTGATCCCATCGAAGATCATCATCATCTGATCTAAGATCCAGAACCAGGAAGCTGCTGGTTCTGATCCGGTGTAACACTCACCTGGAGGAGGCGCAGTAGAAACCTGCAGGTTGACGGTGCTGATGAGTTTCATCTCGTTGTTTATTTGAACTCGACACTCGTACGTCCCGTTGTCATTAGTCTGCAAGTTGTCCAGAACCAAAGACGCGTCTCCATTCTTCATCTGCCAGTCCAGGAGTCTGACTCGGTTCTGATAGGATGGATGCCGGTCCACTGACTGTTCCTGACTGGGTCGGACAAACAGAACGTCTGACTCCAGGTCCGTTCGGCTCCAGATCACAGCCTCTGCAGCCGTGATACCAGCAGCTGGACAGGACAGAGTGACTCTTTCTCCAGAACCAGCTGAGAGGTTCTGCTCACCTGATGGAGCAGAGAGGTCAAAGGTGAGTCCAGGCTTTCTGACAGCACAATGACCATCTTAGAACCTGTGTGACCTGGAACAGGAAGTGCTTTTATTTTGGTATTTTCAGCAGAAAGAGTCCATTCCTGCTAATGTTGCACTTCATGAACATTTATGCTGTTATTGGGTCAAACTAGTTCCTGGACCAATGCGGTTCGGCTGCAGTTCTTTAAGGTTTTATATGACATGATTTATATTAGTTTCATAACTGTAACTCTGTCTATTTTCTGCTCTGGGGTTAAACCTCTTCTCAGTAGAAGAAGAGGTTCAGTAGAATTCAGCTCTGGACTTTGACTAGGCCATGAATCTTCACATCCACTGTGTCTCTGGGTGTCTGTCCTGCAGGAAGCTGAACCTCCAGTTTCAGGTCTAACTGGTTTTGGTTTCATCTCCGTCTTCCTTCCACTAAACTTTCTGCCATCTGTCTCCCTCCTGCTTCCTGTGTAAATCTCTTAATAAACCAAGATCCCTGCTGTTGTTTGTTCTAACTTTCAAACCGTTTCTCTGATGACCTCAGAGCCGTACGCGTCACAACTTTACACACAATAAGTTTCTTTTAGACGACCTTTGAACCTCCTGTAGTTTAAAATGAGATGATTCTGATCTCTAGTGATGGGTCCGGCAGCACCGACGCGTCGGCGCATGCATCAAGCCCTTAGACCAAACCCCGTGTCAGTGTACGTATTACTTTCAGCGAGTCACGATATCGATACAGGAACTGAAATGACACTGAGGCACCAAACTGTGTTTATAACAGGAAGTATTGACAGGAAGTGACTCTGTCAATGGAATGAATTTGGCAAAATAATTCTTAATCGTTTACAGCGTCAATATGGAGCCTGAAGGGAAACCAAAGGTTTGGTAGTTTGGGGCCATTTTGATCTTAGATCAGAAAATAACATGTTTGTTTTCACTTGGTTGTTGTTTCATTCGGTTCTTTCCAGTTTCTACTTGATCAATCTGAATCCAAATTGACTCTTAGTTTATGTTCACATTTGTTTGACAGAACTGTCTTATTTAATAAATCCTCCTCCTCAGAGCTGAGGCATCAGAATGAATCAGATTCACCTGGAGAAACTCAGGTATACAGACGGTCTACTAATTACGGTTGGTTTTTATAAATTAGTTCATATTAATGTATTGTTATTGTTTACTTCATTTTTTTCCACAGCAGGAAAAGTTGTGTAAAAAAGCAGAACAAATAAACTTTCAAAGTGTTGGAAAATCTTATTTTTAATGAAAATTTGTGGAAAAAAAAAAAAAACCTCACCAGCATCCTCATTCCAAACACATTCACTTAAATTGTCACTTTATGGTTTATGTTCACATTATTTATTGACTGTATCTAATAATATAGAATATAATTAGAATTGAACTGAAGTTATGACATAATGCAATATATAACATACAATAAAATACAATGACTTTAATCCTATTGTATATCATCAAATCTGTCAACTATGTTGCCTGTAGGTACTTTTAATGTCCAGCAGGTGTCAGTATTCAGTATCAATACAGTTTTGCTATTGGTCGAAACGCTTCATGACGCCTCATTTTCCCATCGCTGCTGATCTTCATGTTTTTTTGGCTCTTTGTCATTTTACTGACAAATAAAACAACACATTCAAGCTGCAGCATGAGATCATCGTCCTGCTATCAAAATATTTTTGTTTCCAGTCAAACCATCAGTTTGTCGGCTGAATTAGCTTCGTCTGTTTCTCCTCCATGTGTTCTTACGGCGACCGCCATTTTCTGCAGAACCCGTGGAGGTTCTGCCAGCGTAAACTAATTCCTGTGTCTTTAAGCTTTCTTTTAGCTCTGGTTATTTGTCTGTAGAGACAACATGTTTTAGTGACTCACTCGCCTCCCGAAGCTGTCATGCAGGGAATCAAAGCAGAAACAAACAGGTAACATCTGAGAAACGTCAGCGTTCCTTCAGCCATCTACGTCCAACAGAACTGAACCGGAGCCGTGATGATGGGAGATTCAGAGCCGCAGTGTCAAGACTGAATTCACTAGACGAAGACGTCAACAGTCTTTTCTTTCCTAGGAGTTTCGTCAAAAAGGAAGTAGGAAGCTGATGAAAGACTTTATGTAAGCGTGACGTCATGAATAAAGGCGTGGCTCAATGAAGTCGTATAGAGAAATGGTGTAAACCATAGAAGTGAATTTTAATTTGATTCTATCTGGAATAAAAACTCATGGAGGCTGAAGGTTCTGCCAGCCGTCTGTCTGTCAGAAACAGAGAAACAATAAAAACAAGACTGAACTCGTTAAGAAAGCAGCAGAGAGTTTCCAGGTGAGTTCTCAGGATGGAGAGATTTTTATTAACACCACAGAACAACACAGAGCTGAAAATGATCCTGGATTGGAAACAGTGCTACATGACACTAAATACCATAAATTTAACACTTATGGCCTCAAGTTATTGGTGACGACTGCACCTATCTGGGCTTTTTGTCACGTAAAATGATATAAACTTAATAATTGAAATGTATTAAATTTAATCATAAGCTGAATGAAATCCTTCAGATTGAAAACTTATTGCAATAAAATAAATATGGTATTCATTCCTGAGCACAGAATGAGTTCCTCATCAGGACTGCTTCAGTTTTAACCTGAAGCGATTCAGGTCAAAGGTCAAGTTTAGTTCTTCAGGAAGGACTTCCCTTCCCATGTTTCCTGCTCACACAGAGGAGGCTGTTTTACATAGAAACACTTTATTAACATGAGCATTATGGTTATGAATATGGAAAACCATTACATACAAACTAAAATGACAAACAACCAGAGTTAATACAACCTGCAGTTTTATTTATTGGGAAAAGTTACAGGTTGTGAAAAGTAAATGTTTCCTAAACCCAGACACTGTTTGTTCCTCTGTTAATAAAGGTTAATTCAACAAGGAAAAGTGTTTCACTGATTACTCAGTAAATTATAATAATTATTATAAAATGATCTGAAAGGTGAAATACAGAAAGACATCAGAGAAACAATGTTGATGTGGAGAAGTCACAGGAATACACTGACCCCTTTATCTGTCCTGTAATACTCCATCCTGGCCAGTAGAGGGCAGCAGTAACAATGTGACAGTAACTCAATGAAAATCAACTTCTAACTTATGAGGAACTTCTGATAAAATCATCTGAAGGCTCAGAATCGACCCGGTACCGGTACCGGTCCACATTCTCAGGGGAGAAAGACTCACCTGGTATAAATTACATTATTAGCTGTTGGAGTAACGCTGAAGATAAATGAATTTAATCACAGAATGTGATGAAATGTGTGTCTGTAATCCCAGTTTAATCCCAGTTTATTCCTGCAAAATAAGAGCCTGCATTTCAACCCTTGTTCCTCCCTAACACACAATATTTATGAATTATTACATTTTATGTTGGTTATTGTTATTGCGCAATAGCCAGCCCCGCCCTAAACCTCACAACTCCCATGGACCGACTGCTGACCAGCTCTCCGTCTAACGGGTCCAGAAAATCTCTGGACATAATAATGAGCTCTTGTTACCAGCTGGGTTAGTTTAGTGGCTCAACATGAACTCCAGGGTCTTTATTTT
>VMRM01000043.1:1177500-1420000 GCA_010277075.1 Poeciliopsis retropinna | reverse complement strand
CTTCATCAAGCTGATCTGCATGACTGGAACAAGAACAAAGTTTCATCAAAAAATCAACTGAATACAAGTCAGAAATAAACTTCAGATGGTGTAAAGAGTGGGGCAGGAATCAGGAAAGGAGAACAACATGTGTGTCTGGCCTAAAGGGAAGCACGGTGGTGGCAGAGTCATGATGAGTGTTGTTGGCTGTGAACCATGAAGCAGAGAATGATCTTCAGAAACTGAACCACATGTCAGTGTGATCCAGCAACCCTGTTAACATCTAAACATCTGAATGATGATCGATGCTAACGGCTCTGAGGGAAACGAAGCTTCAGATCTAAACCAGCTGTGATGTCACCATGAGGTCATTCTAGATAACCAATGAAACTCCATGAGTCCAAGAGAGAAGAAGCAGTTATAAACACAAGATATTGATCCATATTGGTTCATGTTTAAGGACAATGACAGTCCGGTCGACCCGGTTCTACTGGAACCAGAACATCTGCTCCACCTCTGAGTCAAACCAACCTGTTCCCCTCCTGGCCTGTGGGGGCGCTGCGCCAAGAACCACTGAAGGAAACGACACAACGTCTTACGAAAATAGAGAGGCATGCAATTTCTGCTGCTAGCGCTAGGCTAACATGTTTGTTTTTATTGTATTTACCCAGAATGCTTTGCATTATAGTCCACTTCCTTCTTTTGGAGCGGTCTCTGGGCCGGTTGGTGTTCATATATTCATTTGAACCAAATCCAAACCGAGGTTTTCAGACGGACCAGAGTCTGATTTATTAGTATATTACATGTTCACACCTCACTGAAGAACTGGACTTTCCGGGACGGACTAAAGCAGACAGAACCGGACCAGAGGGATCCACTCAGAGAGCTACTGAGGGAGATCTGGAGAAACTGAACAGGATTTGTTACTTATTGCAGCCAAAATGACAGAAGCTCTGATGAGATGAAATCCAATTCAATAAATGTAACTAAATATATAAACGTAGCACAACTTTTATCTTCTAAATAAATGTAACAAAATCATCTCATTCTATGCATTAATAAAACTGATTAGCTTCTTTTAATCAATAATCAGATGTAACTGTGTATCTTCAACATATATTTAAGTTCTTCCTCTAGTTTTGGTGTTCTGATGGGGCCCAGCTCATCATGTTCAGGTTCGTATGACAGGAAACGTTTTGATCAGAAACAGGAAGCTGGACGACCACAGAGCTGCTAGTCTGATCAGCAGAGCAACCACAGACTGCAGAGAGAGACGGTCCAACGGCAGGCTGGTTCTGACTGTCACCATGGCAACGGATCACCTCGTTCATTCCTACTGACTGTCACCATGGCAACGGATCACCTGGTTCATTCCTACTGACTGTCACCATGGCAACGGATCACCTGGTTCATTCCTACTGACTGTCACCATGGCAACAGATCTAGCAGCAAATCTGACACAACATGGAGGAAGTTATAAGATCAGGATTAATAAGGATGGTGTTTCATTTGGATGTTTTCAAACATCATCATCATCATCATCATCATCCTCACCTTTGGCTCTCTGCTGATGAAGCTGAGTTATCTGAATGTCGCTGTATGTGACCTCGTCTCCTTTATCAGCTGGAAGAAACAGAGATTACCCACAATCCACTGCTTCAGGAGGCTCTTCAGTTTTCTGCTGAAATATCTGACTGCATTTTATTTATTAAAATACATTTTAAAAACCAGTAGTGCAGGTTAAACATTTACATCTCTATGGTGAAACCTGCTTTTATAAATCAAGATGTTTGTATTTCACCTTTTATTTTGTGACGATGTCTCTTCACCAGCAGAACCAGTAACACCAGTACCATCAGGAAAACCACAGCAATCACACATGATAGAGCGATGTAGCGAGCTGGGGAGGAAGATGATGATGATGGAGGTAGAAGTGATGGAGAGGTTGTAGGACCAGAAGTGGTTGATGGTTTCTCTGAAATAAAGTTTTTTATTAAATAATTGCTCATGAATTTCTTTTGAAACCCAAAGTTTAACAATATTTTCAATCCTGCTGACCTCTGACCTTTGACAGAGATCCTGCTGGATGGAGACTCTCCCTGACCGCTGATGCTACATTTATAGAGGCCTTCATCAGAGCTGGAAACATGGAGGAGGGTCATGTGACCTGATGATCCATCACCAATGAAGGAGCCATCTTTATAGAAAGCAGCTGGGAGGTTGTGGGTTGGATTCCTTGCTCTGCAGCTCAGAGTGACGTCATCTCCCTCCATCACAGGGAGGACAGGACTCTGCAGGATCACTGATCCACCTCAACACAGAGACAAACTACAGCATTTCATCCATTTCCACACAGCAACACTAACTCCACAGTCTGATCTTACCAGAGACAGAGAGCTGGATGCTGCTGCTGCTGCTGCTGCTGCTGCTGCCGCTGCCGCTGCTGCTGCTGCTGCTGCTGCTGCTGCTGCTGCTGCTGCTGCCGCTGCCGCTGCTGCTGCTGCTGCTCGCTGCCGCTGCTGCTGCTGCCGCTGCTGCCGCTGCTGCCGCTGCCGCTGCTGCCGCTGCCGCTGCCGCTGCTGCTGCTGCTGCTGCCGCTGCCGCTGCTGCTGCTGCTGCCGCTGCCGCCGCTGCTGCTGCCGCTGCCTGCTGCTGCCGCTGCTGCTGCCGCTGCCGCTGCTGCCGCTGCCGCTGCCGCTGCCGCTGCTGCTGCTGCCGCTGCCGCTGCTGCTGCCGCTGCCGCTGCCACCGCTGCCGCTGCCGCTGCCGCTGCCGCCGCTGCCGCTGCCGCTGCCGCTGCTGCCGCTGCTGCTGCCGCTGCCGCTGCTGCTGCTGCTGCCGCTGCCGCTGCCGCTGCTGCTGCTGCCGCTGCCGCTGCCGCTGCTGCTGCTGCTGCCGCTGCCGCTGCAGCTGCTGCTGCTGCTGCCGCTGCTGCTGCTGCTGCTGGAGGATCCAGAGATGGACTCACACCAGTACAGGCCAGTGTCATGTTTGTAGACGCTGCTGATGCTACAAGTAGAACCATTTAATTTCCCCCATCCATCTCCACATGGCTTCCTGGTCGTGTTTCTCCTCACAGTCCATCCAGCTGATCTGTTTTCATCCTCACAGATCAGAGTCACTGATTCATATTCAAAGAACTGGGATCTGCTGGGACTCACAGTGAGATGAACTGGAGAGACTGGAAATAAACATATCGATTAATCATCATCATCATCATCATCAACTTTATTTCTGAAGCCCTTTATACACAGACAGGACCAAAGTGCTGTACACAATCATAAAACACAAGGCAATAATAAAACAGAAAAGCTCGAATATAAAATACATATTAATATACAGACACAGTGAAACAAAGTGAAACATCTCAGATTGAGCCAAACACCAAAGAAAACAGATGAGTCTTAAGAAGGGACTTAAAAACAATGACTGAAGAGGCCTGTCTGATGCCCAGAGGAAGATCATTCATAGCTTGGGAGCTGCCACAGAAAAAGCCCGGTTCCCTCTGAGCTGCACTTTGTCTTTGGCACCTTAAGAAGCAACTGATCAGCTGACCTGAGGCAACGGGAGGGTGGGTAAGGATGTAACAGCTCAGACAGATAGGGAGCGAGGCCATTAAGAGCTTTAAAAACAAATAAAATGATTTTAAAATGAATCCTAAAATATACCGGGAGCCAGTTAAAATAGGAGAAATGTGATCAAATCTTCAAGCACCTGTTAAAAGATGTACAGCAGCATTTTGTTCCCTCTGGAGCTGGGAAATATAGAAATCACTGACTCCTATATAAAGTGCATTACGTAGTCCATCTGTGTGGTAACAAATGCACAGATCACTGTCTGGAAAGAATAGGTTTTACTTTGGCTAGCTGCCTTAAATGGAAAAAATGGATTTTAGCTCTAATGTGGCTTCCAGCTTAAGACCAGCATCCATCTTGACCCCTAAATTTGTAACAACCAGCTTTACATACTAGGCAAGAGAGCAAAGATTCGTCAGTGAATCTGTAGTGAATCTGCCAAAAATCACTACCTCTGTCTTGTCTTTATTATGTTTCAAGACATTTAGGGCCACCCAGGTCTTCAAATTTTCCAGGCATAAAAACAGAGATCGAACAGAGGTGGAGTCTGTGTTCTTCAGTGGTAAGTATATCTGTGTGTCATCTGCATAACAATGAAAAGCAATCCCATATTTTCTAGAAATAGATCCAAGAGGAAGGAGGTACAATGAAAAAAGAAGATGGCCTAGAACTGAGCCCTGTGGGACGCCACACGACAGTGGAGCAGAGGAAGACCTGTCGGCATCAAGACAGACACAGAAAGTACGCTTGGCCAGATAAGATTTAAACCAATCCAGAGCTGTGTGACCGATGCCCAGCCACTGTTCCTGACGGGAAAGTAAAACGCCATGAATCAACTGTATCAAAAGCAGCTGATAAATCCAACAGCACCAAACAACACAGTCACCAGAATCAGTTGCTAAAAGTATATAATTAAAAACTTTTAAAAGATCTGACTCTGTGCTATGAAATGGTTTAAAACCGGACTGAAAAACCTCTAAAATATTATGTTCATTAAGATCAACCATTAGCTGATGATAGACAACCTTCTCAAGAATTTATTCTCAAGATTCAGAATAAAAACATTTCTTTACAAAATAATTAGACGTCTCCATGAACAGCAAATATATTTCTTCTGTTTTCTCATCTTTCTCTGAGGAAACCCTCAGCAGATTTAATCATTTCCTACTTGAAGATAATCTTCCTTTATAATAAGGAAGTTAGACTTCCTTATTATAAAGGAAGCCAAACTTCCTTTATAATAAATTAGTATAAACTTTACTAACCTTGGTTTATTCTGCAGCCCAACAGGAAACTCAGACCTACAGAAAACATTTAAACTGGTTTCAGTCAAAGTTCAGAGTTACAACATTTAACTGATATCTGTGATGTAGAAACAAATATTCATCGACATTCGTCTATAAAACATTCCAGCTTTTTGTTCCTGTAATATTTTATTAATCACTTCAGCTCTTTAGTTCACATTAGGATTATTTTTAATCTTGTAATTCAAAGTTATAAACCTGCTGATCTCAATTCAGTCTAACTAGTTTCTCCTTCATCCTAAATCATCATAATCAATAATCAGACAGTATCAATAATTAACTCAGTCAGATAATAACTTACAGAGCAGCAGACTCTGAAGTGTCTTCATGGTTTCTCTCCTTCATTTGACGGATTTCGTGTCTGACTGAAGCCTCACAGTAAAGAGAGACCGCCCTCTTCCTTACCGCAGCTCTGCTCTCTCTCTCCTCATCTTGCATCACTGATGGTTATTGTTCTATCATCGGTCACCATGGCAACACGTCACCTGTTGCCAATCAAAACTATCATAATGGTCTTGTTCACAAAAATCCCAAACAAATTAAATTAAATTAATTTCATATTTAAATCTTGAGGCCTGCACAGTGGTGCAGTTGGTAGCTCTGTTGCCTCACAGCAAGAAGGTCCTGGGTTCGATTCCTAGGCCAGGGTCTTTCTGCATGTACTCTGTGCATGGTGGTACATGACTGTCTGGTTAATTGGTTTCTCTAAAACAGGTTGCATCATGATTCCTGTCAGATATTTAATTTCATTCTATAGCAAAGTTTAATTTTAGACCGCCTTTATAATAAGTATTCAGAAAAGCAGTCTTATTAATGCTTCAATTGATCAATCAATCAAATTTTATTGTACAGTACATTTCAGGCATTTCAAAGTGCTTTACATGATAACAAACACAGAAACACAAAGTCATCAAGTGGAGGTTCTTGCCTTTGCATCCACAAAAGGTTTACTGGTTCCACTCTTACTGTGATGTATGGAACTAAATACCTGCTGGTATTTTTATTCCCACTCACAATCATGCAGGTTACAGTGGTGTTAAGAGCCTTTCAACAGGCTTCCAGCACCAGGCTCCATACATCTCTTTCACAGAATGTCGCTCAGGGACTCCGTCATCCCTCATGGATTTTTGTGCAATTGCAACATAGAATAAACAATCAAAACATGACATTAAGTCAAGTTCCATCATTAAATTTTTAATTGATTACGTTTCAAATCCAACTCTAAACAGGTGGGTTTTTAGTTGTGATTTAAAGGAGATTTGGAGATAGGATGTTGAGCAGCCCTGAGACATTAGCATAGACATCAAGACATAATTTCTCCAAGACAGTGATGGATATGAGATCATCTGTCCAAGCAGTCAGCCAATGAAATAAGCACAGCAACAGTGCCAGCCAATGTAAATGCACCAAAAGGGTGGATGAACCCTATACAAGGTGAGGAATCTTTGGTTGGATCCTCCAGGCAGCTTCGAGCTGGACAAAGAACTCTGCAGCTGAAGAAGAGCCGGAGCCACAGAGCCGAAGACTGTCCTGCATATGGGGACCAATCCGTCAGCCCCGCAACATGTGGCTTCAAATCGCACTTCTCTCATCAGCTGGGTTCAGACCCCAAAGACAAAGATGAAAATCAAGGAAAAGATGAGGACCAAGGAAAAGATGAAGATCAAGACACCATCAGGTCACCATCAATGCAGAGATGAAAGCTCATCAGACCAACAGAGATCCCTGCCTTCATCGATCGACCTCCTCCTCCTCCTGCTGCAACACCATCTTCATCATCAAGCCAGTTATGCGGTTCGAAACACCATACTTCGTCCATCTCTCTCAAAGGTTCCCTTTTTAGTTTTTAGTATCAGCGTTAGGGAAAGATAGGCTAGATGATTGATTTTACTTATTTGATTATTTCTGCTAATTAATTAAGCTGTACTGACCCTTGCAAATTGCTTTACTAATAAAATATTTAGCATTAAAAAAATCTAAAAAATGTTGTGGACATTCAATTAATGAGTCACCTCAAAGTTCTTTGATGGTAGTAAAATAGCTATGATGTTTGATCCTGGGGAAGAAAAAGTAGGAAATGTTTTATAGGTTGCTTTAGCCCAAACATAAGACAACATCCTTGGGACTCGCCCGAGTTACTAAAAATTACCTGGTTCGGTAATAAGTGCAAGTTGTAAAAAAAAAAGAGAAGGAGCGACCGTTAACAGATGTGCTCTGTGAAACTAGTTGGCTGTAGGCTGCTCAGTCTGGCTAATTCACAGGGGGAAGAAGGGTGGGACATCTGGATGTAGGCCGTCAGAAACCAGGCGAATCCTTTCTAGATGCTAGCTTAAACAGAGTTTACTTCAGTTCCAGACAGGGTAAATCCCAACCGATTTAGGAAACTCAATTCACCCGTTAGACAGAGAGCTGGTAGCACATCTCCCCTCTCAGAAGAGGAAGAAGAGACTGAGAGAGTAGAGAGTGAAGGAAGGGGGGGTGTATGCCCGCAACGACATACTGTTGTATAATAACTTTCAGTCAGATCTCGACAATTATATTTATGGTTTTTGCTTTGTACTCTCCTCTCTCTGCACTTTCCCGTCTGTCTCCTCTCTGGTTCCACATAATAGTCTGATCCCATATCCTCACATATGATTGGTCACAAGGCTGCAGTGCTGATCAAAACAAAGGTCACTGAAGGAGTGAGAGCTGAGCAGCTAAAGAGGAAACCTGCTCCCTGCCTCTGCTGTGTTTGTTTCCCTCCTCAGTAATGAAGATCATCTCTCAGTGAGGATTCACCAGATCCAGTCGTTCACTTCAGAGAGCAGGTCAAATACTTACCATTTTGCATGGACTCAATGTAGTAGATTGATAGCTACATGTTTCAGATGAGTGTTTAAGCAGAGCTCCGTCAGCGACAGACTGCTCCTAAATGCACTAAGGAGCATTACAGGAGATCCCTCCTCCCATCAACTAGAACCTCAGAATAAATATGTGTTTACAAGTCATGAGGCCCACATTCCCTCTCCCCAGCCTCTTGTTCCAGATCCTCCAGGGGAATCCCAAGGCGTTCCCCAGATGTTCCCAGGCTAGCAGAGGAACATCATCCCTGCAGTGTCCGAGGTCTACCTCTGGGTCTCCACCCAGTGGGACGTACCCAGGCCTCACCATCCTACACAGATGTGTGATCGACCTCAACAGGCTGGTCTCTGTGTGGAGGAGCAGCTCTACTCGAGTCCCTAAAGGGCGACTGAAGCTCTAATCCTAATTGAGATTAGGATTAGTCCAGACACTCTGCAGAGGAATCTCATTTCAGCTGCTTCTATCAGTGTCGTCTTTCTTTTGGTCTTGAGCCAAACTGGTAGATGATTGATGATGGTAGGAATGTAGATCAGTAAATCTAGACTCGACTCTCTCTTCACCAACAGACCAGCACAATCCCACTGGTGCTCTAATCTACCTGTCTATCTCCCTCCATGAAGCATTATGCAGCTCCCCAGTATTTCCTCGTCACATAGTGTCATTTTATAGCACAATCAAGTAACTATTTGACCTTTTTAACCTTTATTTAAGCAGATAAACCCACTGAGATCCAGATCTCATCAAAACAGCAGCTGCCAAACAAACCAAGAAAAGAGGATCATTGTTGATGTTCCTGGTGATCAAAATGTAAATCCAATCTGCAGTTAAGAATTGCTTCATTAGCATCAATATCTTCAATATCGATGGTAGAACATCAGTGAATATCAGACATCAGTGTCTCAAAGCAACATAAAACTGATCTGCAGGTTTAAACAGCGATCAGAAGAAAATCATTTAAAGTTAAAGCAGAAAGGTGAGCAAAGGTGATCTTACAATCACCACCAGCACCATATGATCTGTTGCCATGGAGACTAAAGGATTCCTCAAACATCCATGTTTTAATAAGGAATAACATTAAAACTTTTGATAGAAAGTTCATAAAAGCAGCATTTAAACTCCTTCAGTTGGTCCTTTTTGAACATCTGGAGGTGAATTTGGGTCCATTTAGTTTTTACAAAGAATCCACAGCAGGTCAGCAGGTTTGGATGAATCAGTTTTATTTTGTTCAGATATTCAGTTCATTCCTGAGTTAACAGTCATTCTTCATAAACAACAATAATACTGAATGGTGACTCTGGTCTGTGATCTTTGTCCTGATTAACATAAATCTGTTCAGCTCAGAGTAAAATAACAGTTTCATTAAATATGAATTAAAGATGAGAAACAAGCTCAGCTGCATTATTAGTTATATTTACACTGATTTTCCATGTACAACCAAATAAAACACCAGTTGATGCAGAACAATAAACATTTTAAACATAATAGATAAAAGATGAGGTCTGAAAACTGACAAAACACTGATTTACTTTTAATAAATGTAAATATAATGGAGAAAAAGTGAGAAGAAATAATACTTTATTAAATGTTGAACAGATTTTACTGTATTTATTCATTATTAGTCATCTTAGAACTGCATCTGTCAAAAACTGCAGCATGAGCAGAAAAGTTACATCTGAATACAAGTCAGAGCCAGAAAAACTAGAAAAAAGTGACTTATAGTTTGGAAAATATGGAACATTATATTTTCCTCTGACTCTTTAAATTAGACCCGATAAATTAGACATTCAATCCTGTCTACACAACTGAAGGTTATTTTATTTATTTAGCACATTTTCAGCAACAAAGCAAAACAAAGTGCTTCACAGAACCAACCTGCAGCAGAGATCAGGATCTTTACTGCAGGTTTCCTTTGCATGCATCCCATTCTGGGTCAGGTGTGCTTCACCTGACCCAGAATGACCTCCTTGGCATGTCAGCAAGGTCTGCAATGATCTAGTCAAGGTCCAGTTATAGAGTCCTGACATAAAGAAACTATTTTTACTGATTAAAGTTTTACTGACTGGCTGATAACAGATGTTCTTTCACTGAATCTTATTGATGAGTGAATATTAGGATGCAGTATGACTGAGTGAATTTCTCTGTACTACATAGTGCACACAGACTTCTGTTTGAAAGTGATTCTTTTTCTTTTTCTCTGATGCCAGAACTGCATCATTTAACCCTCCAAAAGGTCTACATGTCAGTCAATGGGTCCATGAAGGTAACAATGTCATGACAGTTAAAGCTGCAGTCGGCAATTTTTATATAAAAAAGAAAAATTACATATTTTTTGAAGCTACTTTTCATAGAAACTAACAGACCTGATATATCTGGAACAATTTGGTCCATTCTCCTCCACTAGGAGGACGGAGCAACCTGCCATCATGTTTGATCATCACCTGAAATTTTAACTTAAATGATCAGACCAACGATCAGTCCATTGGATCCATCGTTGGTTCCTCCATTTTGTTTTCTGCAGAAAAAGAAAAAAAAAACACAAATCAAGTCAACGAGCCGATTGGATCAGATTTAACATCCAGAACCAGGAAGCTGCTGGTTCTGATCCAGAAACTAATTCTCACCTGGACTAAGGACCTTCAGGTTGACGGTTCTGATGAGTTTAATATCAAGGTCTCCTTCTTTCTGGACTTGACACTGATATAGTCCCGTATCGTTAGTCGTCAGGTTCTTCAGAACCAAAGACACGTCTCCATCCTTCACCTGTGGGTCCACCAGATCCACCCGGTTCTGATAAGACGGGTTCTGGTTCCCTACATCAAACCGACCGTCTCTGAACAGAAGAACATACTCTGAGCCCAGATCGGTTCTTCTCCACTGAACAACTGATGTTCTGCCAGCAGATCTGCAGGGCAGAGAAACGGACTGTCCAGGTCCAGCTGAGACGTTTACATGACCTGCAGGAAGGAAACCACCAGAGGTCAAAGGTCAATGATATTTTACCATAAACACATGAACTCTCCCACTGAGGGACAAAAAATCTATTTTATTCTGAGTTAATGAGTTTTATGTCTTTCTGATCTGCTTAAATTTAACCTCTGACCTTCGGTCAGTGGACCTGCTACTGTTGGTAGAAACCAGACTGAAGCTCAGAGGAGATCAGACTTATTATTAATCTGAGGATTCATCTCTTTGTGTCTTTAAGTATAAAATATCAGCTTTGCTTCTTCTTCGCTGAGTTCAGATTCATGAGGACAGAATCAGAGACTTTAATAAAAGTTGATCCAAAGATTTAAATGTCTGAATTATCAGCATAAAACTGAATGTCTGCATATGACACAATGTATTTCATAAATAGATGGGAATCTAACGCAGAGTCCTGTGGCGCCCCCTTGTGGACAGAAACTGATAACACAAATCATCAGCTATAATGCACTCGGTATGGCAAGCTGCTATAGCATAAAATCTGTTTCAGCTGAATGAAACATTTAATTGGATTAATCAGTTACTGAAATAATTTTTAACTAATTCACTTGATAATTATTAATTGGAAAATCAAAAACCGGCCATTTGCAGAAAGAACAACATACTAAGAGCATTAATTGTTAGATTTTTAGGTTTATTTTTGTAAATAAATCACCATCAGTGAGTTTATCAATATGATTCACATTGCAGATTGTTTGATGGAGTCACTGACAGCACAACTCAAATCAATAACTAATAACCTGATGGTGCAAACTGACTGTATTGATCAGTGTTAGCATAGCATCTAATGCAGCTACAGGATGCAGATCAATGCAACAGCCACTTTGGCCTCTCAGGTTCTGGGATTGTGTTAGAAACTTTACAAAAGTTTAGAATTAAAATAATGAAATTATTGAGTAGAAACTGCTGTTCAAATTGACTCTGGCTGTGAAACCACTGGGTTTGATGGGGTTAATGTGTGCCAAGGTGACTGTGACCTTTGCCGTCAGACAGGCAGAGGTCACAGTCACGTTCGCTGTAAGTTTCCTCTTGCTGACGGTTTCTCAGATTCTAGTTGAGACGTTTCTGCCTCTGTTGGGAAACGTTTTCTGAGTACATGTGTGAACAAACGTCCTCAGCTGCTCACAAGAGAAACAGGATCATGGAGACACTGAGCCGGTTTATCTAGAACCAGAATGTTCTACATAAACCGACAATCTGAATATTAGAGAAAATGGAACAAATGTGCATAATTAGAGGAATGAAACTCTAAAGTCTTTTTCTCTCCTGAAGATTAAAAATTCAACCTGCACTAGTGGAAGGGAAACTTTGCTGTCTGAACTCATTTCTGTACTGAAATAAAAACATGTCATCAAGCTTCTGACCAATCAGACAACAGTTTGTACAGAGAGGAAACAGGAAATGATGACGATGCGCTTTACGTCACAACAGACTTTAGTTCTTCAGATGATCTGGACTTTTAACAGATCACATTTTAATCTGTGGCAACATTAATATTTTCTTTAAATCATATTTCTAACAGTTTGTTTTTGTTCATTTAGCAGCATTTTAAACAGGCATCCTCACAGCCACCAATCCTTTAAAACATCTGCTGCATGTAGATTTCAGCCAGTTGGTCTGGATAGCAGTTGATCTGTAACACCGGATCAGAACCAGTGTTTCTGAATGGATCAGCTTCATGTCCATAAACTGACCTGAACTGTTCAGCTGTTGAACGGCTGCGGTCCACATCGACTCCAAGCTTTAATTAAACTCATTAACTTACAATGATAGTTGCTTTGGTGAAAGTTACATTGATTTAGTTTAAATGTGGAGCAACAGAAGCTCCGCCTCCAGGAACCAGGAAGTCAGAAAACGGCTTAAAGTCACAACCAGTTTAACCTCCATGTTTGTTAACATTCATAAATAGCTGTATTAGTGTTTATCTTGCATTATTATGGTTATTAGTTTTCGCCTCCAACTGCTCTGTGATCTATGAAACTCATCGCTGATCATCTTTAGACTCTGGATTAACAGATTGAGAGAATCGTTGTTAGAATGAAGGCGGATTAAAACTCACCTTCAGCAGAGACAGAGCAGAAACTGAGAGTCCAGAGCAACAAGATTATTAATGGAACCATTTCTAGGATCTGTTATCGCTGTTGGACATAAAGCTGCTTTGGAAAGACATGCGGAAGTCGCGATGCTGCTGGGACTGTCGTAAAGTGACGTAAATAGTGACGGACTAAGGGAAACACAACCTTTAGGTTCATTCACTTCAAAGAACCGATCAAAGGATCAATTGTTAACATTTGAATTATATTATCACTAATGTTTTATATTAATTTAGAGAAACTTGTTTTTATGAGTAAAATTCATAAAAAAGTCAATAATCTAATGTAAAATTAATCCATTCATCCATCTTCTTCCGCTTATCCGGGGTCGGGTCGCGGGGTCAGCAGCCTAAGAAGGGAGGCCCAGACCTCCCTCTCCCATCCTCTTCCAGCTCCTCTGGGGGAATCCCAAGGCGTTCCCAGGCCAGCCGAGAGACATAGTCCCTCCAGCGTGTCCCGGGTCTTCCCCGGGGCCTCCTCCCGGTGCGACGTGCCCGAAACACCTCACCAGGGAGGCGTCCAGGAGGCATCCTGATCAGATGCCCGAGCCTCAACTGGCTCCTCTCGATGTGAAGGAGCAGCGGCACTACTCTGAGTCCCTCCCGAATGACTGAGCTTCTCACCCTGTCTCTAAGGGAGAGCCCAGCCACCCTACGGAGGAAACTCATTTTGGCCGCTTGTATCCGAGATCTCGTTCTTTCGGTCATGACCCAAAGCTCATGACCATAGATGAGGGTAGGAACGTAGATCGACCGGTAAATCGAGAGCTTCGCTGCTTGGCTCAGCTCTCTTCACCACAATGGACCGGTACAGCGCCGCTTCACACCAATCTGTCTGTCGATCTCCCGCTCCCTTCTTCCCTCATTTATGAACAAGATCCCGAGATACTTGAACTCCTCCACTTGAGGCAGTAAATGTAAAAAAATGTAAAATTAATATTTATTAAATTGTGTGAAATATAGTCCACAGCCCAAAGGAAACTGATACATTAGTAACATATACATCATTTCTGTTTTGGCTCCAGATGAATCCAGAGAATAAAATTCATATTTTCGTTCATTTCAGGGAAGCAAAGTCTGTCCATGTTTTTTAAAGATTCATGTCTCTAGTTAATAAACTATATTGCCAGAAGTCAATAAATAATGTGAACATGTAGCATAAAGTGAAAATTTAAGTGAACGTGTTTTTTTTCTCACAAATTTTTATTTAAAAGAATAAGATTTTCCAACACTTTGAAATTTAGTCTTATGGTTTTTACACACCTTCTGCTGTAGAACAAAATAAAGTAAACAGTACATTAATATGAACTAATTTATAAAAACCAACAGTAGTTAGTAGACCGTCTGTATACCTGAGTTTCTCCAGGTGAATCTGATTCATTCTGATGCCTCAGCTCTGAGGAGGAGGATTTATTAAATAAGACAGTTCTGTCAAACAAATGAAACGTAACCTGCAGAACATGATGTGAACATAAACTAAGAGTCAATTTGGATTCAGATTGATCAAGTAGAAACTGGAAAGAACCGAATGAAACAACAACCAAGTGAAAACAAACATGTTATTTTCTGATCTAAGATCAAAATGGCCCCAAACTACCAAACCTTTGGTTTCCCTTCAGGCTCCATATTGACGCTGTAAACGATTAAGAATTATTTTGCCAAATTCATTCCATTGACAGAGTCACTTCCTGTCAATACTTCCTGTTATAAACACAGTTTGGTGCCTCAGTGTTCCTGTATCGGTCACATGACTCGCTGAAACCAATCGCGCTCTGGAACGAGGGACGGGCTAAGAGCTTGGCGCATGCGCTGGCGCATCGGGGACCCATCGCTACCATTTACCGTTACGGCTAACAGTTCATACAGTCTCTAGAAATGGTTTGTTTAATGATCGTGTTGTTCTGCTGGGCTCTTTGTATCAGTTCTGTCTCTGCTGAAGGTGAGTTTTTAATCCGCTTCATCTTAACTAAAGATTCTAACTAACTGTTAATCCAGAGAGAAAAGACGAACAGGAAACTAAGATGATACGATGATGATGTTGCTAGCAGTTGAACACACATAGCGACACATTATAGTCCGGTCATATTAGCCTCATAATAACAATAAAGAAAGAAAAGACCTCAATGTTTGTAAAACCAGCTAATATTGAGATCAAGCTGGTGGTGACGTCACACCGTTAGCTGAGCTCTGACTTCCGGGTCAGAAGAAGATGGCGTTATTGTTGAACTAGTTATTGTTGAATTAGTTATTGTTGAACTAGTTTATGCAGCTAAAGCCTGAAAGCGAAGAGGATCTGCACTGTTTAACAGCTCAGACAATTCAGGCATCATTCAGATCTAGAATCTAGATCTAGATCTAGGTACAGTCAGAGGACTTCACGTCTCCATGCCAGCTGGAATCAGCAGCCTGCCTGACATCCACTAACATGTTCTGGTTCTGACCCGGCATTCAGATTAAGTGGAACCAATCAGAGCGAACTTGCTCTGATTGGTTCGCTCCCTCACCTTGCCTCTCTCAGCCTTAATGTTCAGTAAATGAATCTTAAGTTATGCTCTATGTTGTTTCTCTTTATTTCTTATGGCACAAACTGACTGAACAAATTCTTCAAGTTTCAGCTCCAGTTTTATACAACAGTTTTATCTTTGAGATGTTAATTAGTGAACATAGTTTAACTTATTAGGGAAGCTAGTGTTACGTTTCTTTATTAACCTTTTCTCTCCAATAAAGGTTTTTTTCTCTCTTGGTGTAAATTGTTTGCTTTCAAGTTGATCTGATGAATCTGGATTCATGAGCTGAAAAACAGTAGAGAGATGAAATGGTTCGAGCCACAGTGTTGGTGGGGTTGCTAGTTTCTGGTTGCCACTCTGTTGGTTTTAGTGTGTAAGTAAACACTGCAGTTGGGTTTATTTAAGTGCTTTGTGGATAAAAACAGCTTTTATTTTTAGCCTGTTTAGGTAACAAACACTTATTGGAGCCTTAATCAGTTTTGCTCGTACAAGTGACAAAATCTTCTGTAGAGAAATGTTGAAAACACAAATATAGATCCTGTAGAAGTTGTGTTCAGCTTTTCTTGTTTCATGTGGGAAATGATCCAGATTGATAGTTTTAAATTACAGCCAACAGCGCCACAGTGTGGCAGTATCTAAAATGACACCAGTCAAACCAATGTGATCAACAACTACTGGGTAAAGTTAGCCTTCCTGTTTACCTGATGATGTCATCAACACAGCTGTTAAAAAATGGCGACCTCTATGGGTAAAAAATATAACAGAAAATACTATTTTTGAAGTATATGAGTTTTCTGTATTATCTTTAGTTGAAATGAGAATGACAACATATTTAGGCCAACATGTTCTACATGCTGTGGTTCTAGAGGAACCAAAGAAACAGAAATAAATCTGTCAGCAGTTACTGAACAAGAAGCTACAGGTTCTGGAAAGTGGATCAACGTGTCGTCAGTCACTAAGTTGGTCACAGTGACTGTTAACCACAGAAGTGACTTTATCCTACCATGGAAATCCTCTTTGACCTTTGACCTCTCTGCTCCATGTTGTTACAGACATCACAGGTTATTCTGGACAGAACATCACTCTGCCTTGTACAACTACTGCCAACAAACCTGTAGCTGTGGAGTGGAGAAGAACTGATCTGGAGGATGAATTTGTTCTTCTGTTCAGAGACGATCAGATTGATCCATTTGTCCAACATCCATCTTTCAAGAACCGAGTGGATCTGGCAGACAGACAGATGAAGGATGGAACCGTGTCTCTGGTTTTGATGAACGTGACGACTAACGATAATGGAACATATGAATGTCGAGTTCTAAATCAAGGAAGGCTGGAAGCTAAACTGATCAGAACCATCAACCTGCAGGTTTACCTTCATCTTCCTGCAGGTGAGTGACTTTAACTCTGGATCAGAACCAGCATCTTCCTGGTTCTGATCTCAGAAACATCTAGAATCATTTATTTAACTGATCCTAGTTCTGTCTTTATCTGCAGGAGACAAGAACTCAGGAAACCAGGATGGAGCCGTCGGACTGATAGTTGGTCTGATTTTGTCTCTGCTGGTTGTTGCAGCTGCTGTTTTATTTATCATCTATAAGAAACAATCTGTTTGTTTCAGGAAGAAAACCTCAGATCCTCCAGTTGATCTATAGATCAATGAATGCCTTAACTCTGTAAACATCATTTTATCAGATTATTGCTGCTTTGCTGATTTTCTAATCTGTCAGCATGAACTGATTTCCTCCTGCAGTTTGTTTCCTCTGTTCTGATGTTTCAACATCACAACTGATCAACCTTCTGATCTCATCAATCATCATGTCAGTCATTCAGAGGCCACTGATGTAAAACGGACCATAATCCGTGTCTCTGGATTATAATCTGCAGAACTTTCATCTGTTAAATCTTTCTTCAGATGAGTCCAGATTTAAATGATCTGAATCCAGCTCTGATTTTGCTGTTGATATATTTCACATCAGTGGATTAATCCTCATCTTTAATCTGATCAACATAAAAGTGTTTCCTGGTCATTTTGTAATAATCTGAGGAAAATCCTCCTCAAAGTGCCTTGAATGGCTGTAAAGACATGAAGCTTCATCAGGATCCATGTTGGAAACATGAAGAACAACCTGATCATTTCATTTAATCTCCTTTCTGTCCATATTTATTCTGACCTCACTGTGTTTAGAGGATTTACATGTTTGTGCCTTTTTATAAAGTGTTTATTTTGTTATGTTCTCCAGTATTATGGTGGATTAAAGTCAGACACATTGAAGTGATTCAACTTGAACTGGAAATCATTTGGGGTTAAGTTTGAACTCCAACATTAATATATTAAGTTTATAAAGTTGAGTAAAAACATTTCAACATCAACTTTACCTTAAAGTTTAGAAAGATTTGATTAAAATATCCAAACCTGAACAATCTGATACTTTCTGCTAATTATTTATGATCTGATCGCTGCGTCTGATAAGGTTATTGATTAGATAAAACATGAAACTGATGGCAAAACATGAAACAAACTCCAGATGCAACAAGAGAAAAATGTAACAACCAGAGAAAACAGAAAATAAAAACAGAAACAAAAGAAAAAGCAGGAAGTTCTCAATAAAAAGGTTTTTCTGAATCAGATTTATAGACGAACCAGAAACTCAAACAGTTTAATAACAGCAATTATTAAAACTTTGAACTAATTCATCTTCAGTTCAGTCTGGATTTATGAAGAAAGTTTATGAATATGGAGATCTGAACAATATTAGTTTGTATTAAATTTATAGTGACTGAAAGTTAAACTAGTGGAACTGAACATGTTTCATAAATCTGCCTATAAATCGTCTCCTGGTTGATCAATATAATGATCATGATCACATTTATTAAGTCTGTTATAAAATGACAAACATTTTGAGTCACAACTAAAGTTTTCTAACTAAAGTTCAGCCTGACGGAGGAATTACTGACGTTATTGATCATTTATTGAGTACATTATTGATCGTTCATTGGTCCAGATAATATTTAAAACCAGCAGTAAAGAGGAAACTGACCTGCAGCGTTTCATGGCGGCCCACTGATCCTCCACGTTGCCAGGTTTGACTCTCCTGCAGTCGGTCTGCACTCTGTGACCCAGCAGCTCTGACTCCGCCCACTCTGGAAAACACAGGTGAGCAGCTCATGCAGGTAAAGACACGTCAAAGTCAAACATCAGGAATGTTTCAGTTCACCAGAAACACAAAGATTCATCATCAGAGACATTATCAGGTAAAGTTGGAGAGAAAAACTCAGGTATTGGTTACATATTGACTCAGTTATTGGTTACATATCGACTCTGATCACCTGGGAATGATTGACTGCAGAATGTGAAGGTCACAAACTGAAGCTGAGGAGAAAACAGAAACAGGTTCAAAGGTCAGAATTTAGTTTATAATATTTTTACTCCACAAACCGACCCCTCCTGCCGTTATGAGCAGCTGTGACCTCTGACCTCTGCTGCTGCTGCTGTACAGAAGGAAACATGTCTCAGTTTGTCTGCAGCCTGATGCAGGAATGAAGGAGATCGCCATGGCAACCAGGCCCAGTCTAGACCGGTTCTGGTTCTGTAAGTTTCCTCTCTTTCTGCTGCTACAGATTATGATAATAGAACTGATCACATTGATTGATTTGTTTTGTGCTGATTAAAATTAATTGTTGCTCTTTATTTGATGAAACTTTACTAAAATATCAACAAATAAAAATGTCTGAGAATTTTATTTTAAAGAGTTTTAAAATAAAACATGAAGGTAAAATGTGTTTACTATTATTGATTAATCGTTTCTGGCAGATCAATTTGTTTTGTTTTCATTTTCAGTGATAAAAAGTTGAAGGTTTGAATTATCATCATAAAATCATGGAATTAATAGAATTTCACACATGTTTGCGCTGCGCTTCACATTTTCCTTGAAGCATAGGTTGCTTGGTTTCAGTAAAGATGTCTGCTTGGCCGCATCCCTGTAATGTGTCATGGAGAACCGGATCATCACTTCTCCAGGACGTCCCGTGCTTGTAACGCTGTCAATGACTTCTGGTAGTTTTCCCCTTGCATTCTGGCAAATGGAAATAACCTTGCTACGAACATCTTCTCCTTCCTCTTCATTTAATCCCGAAAGCTGCAAGTCCCATCTTCTTTTATAACGTGAAAGCCCGAGTAGTTTATTTTCCATTTGCAGCACATTTTTTTCTGAAGACATGGTTTTCCGTCGACTTGTGGCTTCTAGCCGACATTTTAGTTGGTGTATTTTCTGTGCTGACGGATTTGCGCTACCGCTCGCAGCCATTCTTTGACGTTTTCAGAACGTCTTTTTAAACACAATATTTACCGAAGGTCTCAGAATAAATGCTTCCCTGCATTAAAGTAGCTGTAACAGCTCCATATTCAGACAATCACGCGAGAGCTTGTAAACTCACGCCGCCATCTTGCCGGCTCTCCTGAACCAAGAAGCAGGACGGAGCGTCCTGGCGGTCTGCCCTCGGAAGTAAGTAGAAACTAAACCTGCAGGCTTTGCTCTCCAATTATAATGAGATATGGAGTGATTTTAAATCATTTCAGATTACGCTTTATATGTCTCATAGTCTGCCCTCCTCACATGTTTCTGTTAGCGGGAACTAATGTTAATGTGAGCTATGCTACTTTAGCTGTTCGCAGCTAAGCCCGTGTATTTCTCGTGTCACAGTGTGAGTCTTTAATCCATAAACATTCTCTGTTGATTAGGTTTAGGGTCCCCTGACCACACGTCACTGCATCAGAGAGTTTATCAATATGATTCACATTGCAGATTGTTTTATGGAGTCACTGACTGCATCAGTCATCATGTTATCTACATTATTACAGATGACAGTCAGTTTATAATCTGCATCTTATTTGTGTAAAAACTAACTTGGAGAAATGTGTCTTCCCTGAGGAACTCCGTTATTCTATTCTCTGTGGTCCAAAAACTTCTGTATCCAACAGATGATGTTAATATGAGTATTAATGCTCAAATCAATAACTAATAACCTGATGGTGCAAACTGACTGTATTGATCAGTGTTAGCATAGCATCTAATGCAGCTACAGGATGCAGATCAATGCAACAGCCACTTTGGCCTCTCAGGTTCTGGGATTGTGTTAGAAACTTTACAAAAGTTTAGAATTAAAATAATGAAATTATTGAGTAGAAACTGCTGTTCAAATTGACTCTGGCTGTGAAACCACTGGGTTTGATGGGGTTAATGTGTGCCAAGGTGACTGTGACCTTTGCCGTCAGACAGGCAGAGGTCACAGTCACGTTCGCTGTAAGTTTCCTCTTGCTGACGGTTTCTCAGATTCTAGTTGAGACGTTTCTGCCTCTGTTGGGAAACGGTTTTCTGAGATTCTATGTGTGAGCAAACGTCCTCTGCTGCTCACAAGAGAAACAGGATCATGGAGACACTGAGCCGGTTTATCTGAGTACCATGAATGTTCTACATAACGACATCATCTGAATCATTAGAGAAAATGGAACAAATGGCATAATTAGAGGAATGAACACTCTAAAGTCTTTTTCTCTCCTGAAGATTACCAGAATGTCAACCTGCACTAGTGGGAAACTTTGCTGTCTGAACTCATTTCTGTAATGAAATAGAGAAACATGTCATCAAGCTTCTGACCATCAGACAACAGTTTGTACAGAGAGGAAACAGGAAATGATGACGATGCGCTTTACGTCACAACAGTCTTTAGTTCTCTCAGATGATCTGGACTTTAACAGATTCACATTTTAATCTAGTGGCAACATTAATACTTTGCTTTAAATGATATTTCTAACAGTTTGTTTTTGTTCATTTAGCAGCATTTTAAAACATGCATCCTCACAGCTTCTGACCAATCCTTTAGACAACAGTTTGCTGCAGTAGGATTTCAGCCAGTGATGGTCTGGATAGCAGCTTTATCTGTCACACCGGATCAGAACTTTAGTGTCTTCTGAATGGATCTGGACTTCATGTCCATAAACTGACCTGAACTGTTCAGCATGTTGAACGGCTGTGGTCCACATCGACTCCAAGCTATTAATTAAACTCATTAAACTTACAATGATAGTTGCTTTGGTGAACAGTTACATTGATTTAGTTTAAATGTGAGCAAGCAGAAGCTCCGCCTCCAAACCAGGCAGTCAGAAACGGCTTCACAGTCACAACCAGTTTAACCTCCATGTTTGTTAACATCTGCATAAATAGGTATTAGTGTTTATCTTGCAGTTGGTCTGGTTATTAGTTTATCTGCCTCCAACTGCTCTGTGATCTATGAAACTCATCGCTGATCATCTTTAGACTCTGGATTAACAGCTTGAGAGAATCCATGTTAGAACTGAAGGCTGATTAAAACTCACCTTCAGCTGTTGACAGAGCAGACTGCGAGTCCAGATCGACTCCAAGCTTATTAATTGAACTCATTAACTTAGAATCTGTTAGTTGCTTTGGACGTGAAAGCTGCATTCGATTTAGTTTAACATGTGGAGCAGTCGTGAATGCTGCTGGGACTGCCAGGTAACCAGTGACGTCAGAATATGACGGACTTAGGAAGTCACAACCTTTAGGTTCATTCACTCAAAGCGATCAAAGGATCAATTGTTAACATTCGATTATATTATCTAATGTTTTATATTATAGGAAACTGTTTATCTATGCATTAATTCATGAAAAAGTCAATAATCTAAGTGTAATATCGCATCATCCAACTTGATCGGGGTCGTGTCAGCATCCTAATGAAGGGAGGCCTCAGATCGCTGCATCCTCTTCCAGCCTCTGGGATCCCAAGGCAGATTCCCAGCAGCCGAGAGATCATAGTCCCTCCAGAGTGTCCTGGCTGGACCTCCTCGTGCGATGCGAAACTCACCTTCAGCAGAGACAGAGTCAGGAGGCATCCTGATCAGATGCCAGAGCCTCAACTGAGATCCTCGATGTGAATGGAGCAGCGCACTATCTGAGTCGAATGACTGACTTCTCGCCCTGTCTGGACATAAGAGCCCAGCTTCTACGGAAAACTATTTGCTGCTGAAGTCGCGATGCTGCTCGTTCTTTCGTCAAGTGACCGTAAAGCTTGACGTCAATAGATGACGGAATAGATCGACGTAAATCGAGAGCTTCGCTGCTTGCTCAGGTCTCATTCACTTCAAAGAACCGGTCAAAGGATCATTTGTTCACACCAATCTGAATGTCGATCTTCTATCACTCATGTTTATGATTAATAGATCCCGAGATACTTGAATCTCCATTGAGTAAAATTCATGAAAAAGTCAAATCATCTAATGTAAAATTAATATTTATTAAATTGTGTGAAATATAGTCCACAGCCCAAAGGAAACTGATACATTAGTAACATATACATCATTTCTGTTTTGGCTCCAGATGAATCCAGAGAATAAAATTCATATTTTCGTTCATTTCAGGGAAGCAAAGTCTGTCCATGTTTTTTAAAGATTCATGTCTCTAGTTAATAAACTATATTGCCAGAAGTCAATAAATAATGTGAACATGTAACATAAAGTGAAAATTTAAGTGAACGTGTTTTTTTTCTCACAAATTTTTATTTAAAAGAATAAGATTTTCCAACACTTTGAAATTTAGTCTTATGGTTTTTACACACCTTCTGCTGTAGAACAAAATAAAGTAAACAATAACAATACATTAATATGAACTAATTTATAAAAACCAACAGTAGTTAGTAGACCGTCTGTATACCTGAGTTTCTCCAGGTGAATCTGATTCATTCTGATGCCTCAGCTCTGAGGAGGAGGATTTATTAAATAAGACAGTTCTGTCAAACAAATGAAACGTAACCTGCAGAACATGATGTGAACATAAACTAAGAGTCAATTTGGATTCAGATTGATCAAGTAGAAACTGGAAAGAACCGGATGAAACAACAACCAAGTGAAAACAAACATGTTATTTTCTGATCTAAGATCAAAATGGCCCCAAACTACCAAACCTTTGGTTTCCCTTCAGGCTCCATATTGACGCCGTAAACGATTAAGAATTATTTTGCCAAATTCATTCCATTGACAGAGTCACTTCCTGTCAATACTTCCTGTTATAAACACAGTTTGGTGCCTCAGTGTTCCTGTATCGGTCACATGACTCGCTGAAACCAATCGCGCTCTGGAACGAGAGACAGGCTAAGAGCTTGGCGCATGCGCTGGCGCATCGGGGACCCATCGCTACCATTTACCGTTACGGCTAACAGTTCATACAGTCTCTAGAAATGGTTTGTTTAATGATCGTGTTGTTCTGCTGGGCTCTTTGTATCAGTTCTGTCTCTGCTGAAGGTGAGTTTTTAATCCGCTTCATCTTAACTAAAGATTCTAACTAACTGTTAATCCAGAGAGAAAAGACGAACAGGAAACTAAGATGATACGATGATGATGTTGCTAGCAGTTGAACACACATAGCGACACATTATAGTCCGGTCATATTAGCCTCATAATAACAATAAAAAAAGAAAAGACCTCAATGTTTGTAAAACCAGCTAATACTGAGATCAAGCTGGTGGTGACGTCACACCGTTAGCTGAGCTCTGACTTCCGGGTCAGAGGAAGATGGAGTTATTGTTGAACTAGTTATTGTTGAATTAGTTATTGTTGAACTAGTTTATGCAGCTAAAGCCTGAAAGCGAAGAGGATCTGCACTGTTTAACAGCTCAGACAATTCAGGCATCATTCAGATCTAGAATCTAGATCTAGATCTAGATACAGTCAGAGGACTTCACGTCTCCATGCCAGCTGGAATCAGCAGCCTGCCTGACATCCACTAACATGTTCTGGTTCTGACCCGGCATTCAGATTAAGTGGAACCAATCAGAGCGAACTTGCTCTGATTGGTTCGCTCCCTCACCTTGCCTCTCTCAGCCTTAATGTTCAGTAAATGAATCTTAAGTTATGCTCTACGTTGTTTCTCTTTATTTCTTATGGCACAAACTGACTGAACAAATTCTTCAAGTTTCAGCTCCAGTTTTATACAACAGTTTTATCTTTGAGATGTTAATTAGTGAACATAGTTTAACTTATTAGGGAAGCTAGTGTTACGTTTCTTTATTAACCTTTTCTCTCCAATAAAGGTTTTTTTCTCTCTTGGTGTAAATTGTTTGCTTTCAAGTTGATCTGATGAATCTGGATTCATGAGCTGAAAAACAGTAGAGAGATGAAATGGTTCGAGCCACAGTGTTGGTGGGGTTGCTAGTTTCTGGTTGCCACTCTGTTGGTTTTAGTGTGTAAGTAAACACTGCAGTTGGGTTTATTTAAGTGCTTTGTGGATAAAAACAGCTTTTATTTTTAGCCTGTTTAGGTAACAAACACTTATTGGAGCCTTAATCAGTTTTGCTCGTACAAGTGACAAAATCTTCTGTAGAGAAATGTTGAAAACACAAATATAGATCCTGTAGAAGTTGTGTTCAGCTTTTCTTGTTTCATGTGGGAAATGATCCAGATTGATAGTTTTAAATTACAGCCAACAGCGCCACAGTGTGGCAGTATCTAAAATGACACCAGTCAAACCAATGTGATCAACAACTACTGGGTAAAGTTAGCCTTCCTGTTTACCTGATGATGTCATCAACACAGCTGTTAAAAAATGGCGACCTCTATGGGTAAAAAATATAACAGAAAATACTATTTTTGAAGTATATGAGTTTTCTGTATTATCTTTAGTTGAAATGAGAATGACAACATATTTAGGCCAACATGTTCTACATGCTGTGGTTCTAGAGGAACCAAAGAAACAGAAATAAATCTGTCAGCAGTTACTGAACAAGAAGCTACAGGTTCTGGAAAGTGGATCAACGTGTCGTCAGTCACTAAGTTGGTCACAGTGACTGTTAACCACAGAAGCGACTTTATCCTACCATGGAAATCCTCTTTGACCTTTGACCTCTCTGCTCTCTGTTTTTACAGACATCACAGGTTATTCTGGACAGAACATCACTCTGCCTTGTACAACTACTGCCAACAAACCTGTAGCTGTGGAGTGGAGAAGAACTGATCTGGAGGATGAATTTGTTCTTCTGTTCAGAGACGATCAGATTGATCCATTTGTCCAACATCCATCTTTCAAGAACCGAGTGGATCTGGCAGACAGACAGATGAAGGATGGAACCGTGTCTCTGGTTTTGATGAACGTGACGACTAACGATAATGGAACATATGAATGTCGAGTTCAAAATCAAGGAAGGCTGGAAGCTAAACTGATCAGAACCATCAACCTGCAGGTTTACCTTCATCGTCCTGCAGGTGAGTGACTTTAACTCTGGATCAGAACCAGCATCTTCCTGGTTCTGATCTCAGAAACATCTAGAATCATTTATTTAACTGATCCTAGTTCTGTCTTTATCTGCAGGAGACAAGAACTCAGGAAACCAGGATGGAGCCGTCGGACTGATAGTTGGTCTGATTTTGTCTCTGCTGGTTGTTGCAGCTGCTGTTTTATTTCTCATCTATAAGAAACAATCTGTTTGTTTCAGGAAGAAAACCTCAGATCCTCCAGTTGATCTATAGATCAATGAATGCCTTAACTCTGTAAACATCATTTTATCAGATTATTGCTGCTTTGCTGATTTTCTAATCTGTCAGCATGAACTGATTTCCTCCTGCAGTTTGTTTCCTCTGTTCTGATGTTTCAACATCACAACTGATCAACCTTCTGATCTCATCAATCATCATGTCAGTCATTCAGAGGCCACTGATGTAAAACGGACCATAATCCGTGTCTCTGGATTATAATCTGCAGAACTTTCATCTGTTAAATCTTTCTTCAGATGAGTCCAGATTTAAATGATCTGAATCCAGCTCTGATTTTGCTGTTGATATATTTCACATCAGTGGATTAATCCTCACCTTTAATCTGATCAACATAAAAGTGTTTCCTGGTCATTTTGTAATAATCTGAGGAAAATCCTCCTCAAAGTGCCTTGAATGGCTGTAAAGACATGAAGCTTCATCAGGATCCATGTTGGAAACATGAAGAACAACCTGATCATTTCATTTAATCTCCTTTCTGTCCATATTTATTCTGACCTCACTGTGTTTAAAAGATTTACATGTTTGTGCCTTTTAGTTTTTCTGAGGAGGTTTAAATCTGGACCGTTTGTTCTCCCTGTGGATCGGTTCTGGTTCTTCAGCTTCTGCTGGGACGTTAAGCTGTTATCTGAGCTCTGAATAAAATATCGGCTTGTTCCAGATGTAAATGTGTCTCTAACCATCATCACTACAATAACCTTCAGTTGAAACAGAAACAAAGTGAAGGGCAGCAGAAGTCAGAGCTTCAGGTCCGTTTACTGGTCAGCAGATCCACTTCAGTCAGAGGAAGTTTAAGAGTCACTTTTACAGAAACATCAGATCATAAAAACTGGACCTGATCATATTCACATATTTAATCTGTTCATAGAAAATACTGTTAAAGATTCAACCCTGATCCAGGTTGATTCATCCTGATCAGAAACAACCAAAAATAAATAAATCAACATTAATAAGATAATAAATCAGCAGCAAACATAAAGACTGAAGATCCAAACATCAACTTCATCCCAACATTAAAGATCAGAAACAGAAACTGACCTGCAGATTCATCAGTTATTAAATAACTTAATAAAGTTTCAATTATTACTGATAACTAATAATATTTCCTCTGATGATCCCTGACAGAGAAAGAGGCCTGATGATGATTTATCAATAAATCAAGTTAAACCAGAGATTAAAACCTGGAGAGAAAATGAACTGATGGATCAACAGGTCAGATCAATATGACCTTTTATTAACCTGAACAACCAAGAACGACTCGGTAAATATCAGGGAACCAGAACAGAACCAGAACCGCACTGTAAAACCACACCAGTTGTCATTACTGCAGCAGATTCCTCTGTTAATTAAAAAACTAAATAAACAGTTTATAAAATAATGTGTTGAACATCATGATCAATCAACAAATTCTTGTCTTCTTGTGTTGCTGGGGAAAAAGGAAAGCCAAAATGCCACCTGTCTGAAACAAGATGGTGCACATATTGAAGACACTTCTGTCTTTGATGGTCAAAAATTCAATATCATTGTAAAATCAGAAACAGCACCTCCAATCTTTAGAGGTGAGAATACTGACAAATATACTGTCACTGAGTGGGTTGAAATGATGAGAAGTTACCTTAAAAGCAGAACTATAATAGTTCCATACAAACAGAGGAGATTATGGGGAGGCTAATGGGCAGAACCCATTAAGATTGGTCTTAAAAGTGACCCTGTTTTAAATGCTACATGCTCCCCAGATGTAATTTATAACATTCTGATTCAATACTTCAGTCACACATCCTCCTGCCTGCCGCTGCAAGACTTCTACTCCACACTGCCATTTCCAAAAGAAGATGCCTTTGACTATTGGATTCGCCTCAACAAAGCTGCAGATATGGCTGAAGAAGGTTTAAAGCGTCAGGGGGAAAACTGACGACATGAGCAGTGAAATTGCTAAAATGTTTGTAAAACACTGTCCTGATACAGAACTGGCTTCAGTGTTTAAGTACAAGCAAATACATGAATGGACCTCAGAAGACATTCAGGAGAGGCTAGATGAGCACCAGAGAGAGCGTGTGCAAACCATCTGCAGCTCCACTGTTCTGCTATGACACACACATTGAATCCCAAATCCCCAGTGGTGCACAAAGATCAAATAATGTTTTGTCCTGTTACAATGCACAGCCTCCCTTTGAGGTTCCACCAAATCCATGTTCTCCTGTGATGGTACAGAACCAACAGATGGCTGCTCCATTAGATCCCTCTTCTCCACAGTCTTACCTTCCTGCCCTGCAATCTGCAAAGCAGCACAGCCAGTTCTCACAAGTGCAGTGCCAACCTTTTGCTCCAGTCCCACAAAATCAGCAGCTCAGTCTCCCAGAAGAAGGGGCCATGCTTGGAGATGATGTCTATGCTCAGGCAGGTCCTTGATAAAGTTCAGGTTGGTGGCCAGGTATCATCTGCTCGTTACAAGCGCACATGGGGTCGAGCCAGACCTGTTATAAACTGTCATATATGCAATGATGACAAGCACACCACAGAAGCCAACTGCCGTTCACACCGCCTTTGTTTCACGTGCTTCAGCCCTGACCACACGAGGCGTTCTTGTCCAAACAGAGCTGTCCCAACAGAAAATGTGCAGGGAAACTAAGTGACCTGTGCCTGGAGGGAGGCCGCATGGGTCAGAGTGATTCCTCCCACATATTTGATGCTGCTGAACTGTACCAAAATATTCAAAGACTAAATGAGTTTGAAAATATTATTATGCAAGACACACAAAAAGTAAAAAAAAATGACAGTTTATTCTACACAAATGTCAAAGTTGATGACAAATTAATTCTTGGTGCCATGCTAGATAGTGGTTCGATGGCATGTTCATTGAGCGACGCAGCCCTACAGTCACTGATTAATGCTGGTGTTGTAATCTCCCACCAGGAGGCCACTGACATTGTATTTGTGGGATGTGGTGACCGACCTCAATAGTGGATCTCAATATGGAGATCTATGGATGCCAGTTGTCGGTCCCCACCTTTGTAGTGAAAAACCAACAGGCTGATCTGCTTCTGGGCTCCAATGTAATCAGGCGACTATTACACCTGTTAAAGAAAGACTCCTCCTACTGGACAGCAGTTTCCACACCTCACAAATGCCTCCCAGAACTCGAAGAATTCCTCTCCCTTCTTGCTGGCCTGGACCGTTGGTCTGGTGAGAATATCCCAGACAAAGTTGGCACGGTGAGATGTAACACAGCTGTTACTCTGGAGGCTGGCACTGAGTATCTTGTATGGGGCAAACATCCCAAGGGCACAAAGTTATCACCTGGTTTGACTGTGATGTCTGAGCCCACATCTTCACATTCTGCTCCCCGTGGCATTTTGGTGGCGAGAGCTGTGATACCGCTCTGGGGAGACAGGTTAGTCCCTCTCAAGGTCTTAAATGTTTCCAGTGAGCCTGTCACCATACGTAAGAATGCTAGACTGGCTGATATATACACCTGTCTTGCTATAGAGGACCTAGATATACAAGATGTAACATGCTCAGATCAGGCCACCTCTGTCAAACGCACTGATGTTGATTCTGCAGTAGAAAACAATGACAATATACAGGAAAGACTGAGAAGTGCTGGTCTGGGGGATCTGGACCTACAGTCTTGTGATGTGTCAGATGATTGGAGGAGAAATCTGGCAGATCTTGTGATCAGTTATGAGGATGTCTTCTCCCACCACCACTTAGACTGTGGAGAAGCAAAAGAATTTGTACACAGGATCCGGCTCACTGATGAGAGACCCTTTCGGCTACCCTATCGTCGTGTGCCTCCTGCTGAGTACCAGAAACTCCGTCAAGTCCTGAATGAGATGGAGGAGAAAGAAATTATACGAAAATCAACAAGTGAATTTGCCTCACCTCTTGTTTGGAAAAAGAACTGTGACTTACGGATCTGCACAGACTTCAGATGGCTCAACAAACGGACCCTGAAGGATGCGCATCCTCTACCACATCAGGCTGACTGTTTGGCTGCCTTGGGAGGAAACATGTTCTTCAGCACAATGGACCTCATGTCTGGCTTTTACAACATGCCACTCCATGAAGATGACCGTAAATATGCCGCCTTTACAACACCTATGGGGTTGTATGAATACAACAGACTTCCCAAGGCCTGTGCAACAGCCCAGCCAGCTTTATGAGGATGATGACCTCAATTTTCGGTGATCAGAACTTTCTCAGCCTGCTATGTTACCTCGATGATTTGCTGGTGTTTGGGCCATCTGAGGAGGTGGCCCTTGAGAGGTTAGAGATGGTGTTTGGTCGTCTCCGTTACCATAACCTCAAACTGGCTCCAAAGAAATGTTGGCTGCTGAGAAGATCTGTGAAATTTCTTGGACACATAATTGACAAGTCTGGTGTTTCTACGGATCCTGCTAAAGTTGAGTCCATCAACAACATGCTCACAACAGATCTCATGGAGCCAGATGGTATCACTCCATCCCATTCACGCATTCGATCATTTCTCGGCATGGTCAACTACTACCAACATTTCATCCCAAACTATTCTGCGATTGCCAGACCACTGTTTGACCTACTGGCTGGTGCAAAACAGAAACGTAAACCAAAGATACCCACCAAGCGAAAACTCCAGTTCCGCAAACTGACTCCAGCTGATTGGACAGACAAACATTTCTCTGCATTCATGGAGCTTAAAGCAGCTTTGGTAAACTCAGTAATTCTGGCCCACCCAGACTTTAACCGCTCATTTATCCTGTCTACCGATGCATCGCTAGATGGTTTGGGTGCAGTCCTCTCACAAGTTCAGGAGGGTGAAAGTGTGGCTCGTCCAATAGCATTCGCTAGCAAGTCTCTCACACATGCTCAGAAGAAATATCCAGCCCACCGTCTCGAGTTTTTAGCACTAAAATGGTCGGTGTGTGACTAATTTAGCCACTGGCTGAAAGGACATGTGTTTACAGTCCAGGTGAATAGACAACAACCCACTCACCCACATTCTCACAAAGCCACGCCTGGACGCCTGTGAACAACGATGGGTGGCAAAACTGGCTTCTTACATCTTTGATATTAAATATATCCCTGGCTCTAAAAATGTGGTGGCAGATGCCTTAAGTCGCCATCCCTTTGTCAAATCTGCCGTGGGAAGGAGGCTGTTGCAAAGCCCATACAGCCAGTTACTTAATGAGGCCCTCCCTGTTTCACCTGGTTCAGTACAAGAGGCTTTTAGACAGTCAAATGCCAAAGACTCCAACGTGTTGCACTTACCTGACAGCACAAAATTTCAGTCCTTCACAAAAGATGATGTTCATGTTCTTCTTGAGACACACAGTGCATGGGAGTCTGCTGCTAGAGTACGAGCTGTTGACACCCTTGAACATCTGCCCCAACTGATCGTCCCATCTCAAGACAATCAACCTGTGTTTTCAGAAAGTATATTGAGAGAAAAACAGCATAATGTTCCTGTGTTATCAAGAGTGTTATACTATGTTGAACGTGGCCGTCGTCCGTCAAGAAGAGAGAGATCGAATAAACAAGCAATGGTCATTAAGTACCTCAAACACTGGGAGAAGTTTGCTGTGTCCAATGATATCCTCTATAGACTGTCTAAAGACCAAGTTACCCGTAAGAGACGCCACCAATTCGTGGTCCCCGATTCTCTCAAGTGTGATGTTCTCAAAGGAATTCACGACAATGCTGGTCATCAAGGGCAGTTCAGAAGTTTGGCTGTTGCTCGTCACAGGTTCTTCTGGCCCCATATTGACCGTGATGTCAAAGAGTATGTTCGCCAGTGTCCCAGATGTGTCATTGCAAAGTCTCCAGATCCAGATGGTCGAGCACCTCTTAAGAGTATAAAAACATCTGCATCACTGGAGATTGTGTGTATAGACTTTTGGGCCACGGAGGATTCTAACAACAGGTCCATTGATGTACTGGTTGTAACTGGCCATTTTACACGGCTCGCTCAGGCCTTTCCTTGCCGTGACCAGTCAGCAAAACAAGTGGTGAGGCAGTTTTGGGACAAGTATTTTTGCATCTATGGTTTTCCTGAGAGAATCCATTCTGACCCAGGTCCATCTTTTGAAAGTCAGCTCATAAGCGAACTGTTGAAAGTTTGCTTTCCCATAAGACCCCCTACCATCCAATGGGTAACGGCAGCGTGGAACGCTTCAACAGAACACTGGGAAACATAACACTTGCACCAGATGCAAAACAGAATTGGCCAAAACAACTTCAGACATTGACTTTCATGTACAACTGCACAGTCAATGAAGCCACAGGTTATGCCCCTTTTTATCTGATGTATGGGAGAGTGCCATGCCTCCCTGTTGATTTACTTTTCAAGAACATTCTTCAAGATCCTGAAATTGGTGGATATGACAAGTATGTACTCTCCCTGACTAAAGATCTTCATGATGCTTTGGCCATTGCTCAAAATCATGCAAACAAGGAACAAGATCGACAGGCTGGCCTCTACAATCGCCAAACTAAAGGAAAATCTATTGGGGTCGGCGACCATGTTTTAGTATCAAACAAGCGTGAAAGAGGCAAACACAAAACTGCTGACCGCTGGGAGTCTACAGTGTACACAGTTGTGGGCATGAACCCTACAACTCACACATATCAAATAAAACACCCCAACAACGGTCAAGTTCGAGTTGTACACCGTAACCTCTTGATGATAGTGAACCTTTTGCCTGTTGATACGTCCAGTCAGCCTGTCGACTCAACTGCCATCACGCCTGAAAGCTCTGATATTAACACTGTTTCAGATGCTCTCGGGTCAGTCATTCAGGAAAACGATTCAAGAATCAGAACACAAGACTGGGTTAGCTCCCTATCTGATGAGCCCCATGATGTTGCCTCAGATGGAGATGTTGTCTCTGCAGCACAGGCAGATAGGGAATCTTTGTTACCCCCTAAAGAGATGGACTGTGGCAACAATCCCTCAAATGCCTCAGTTGACACACAGAGTGTTTGTCCTCACACTTCACTAGATGCTCAGTCTGTTACTGACACTGGTTACACAGTTAGAACCCTGTGTTGGTAGGATAGTCAATCCTGTCAATAGACTGATTCAGGTGTTGACCAATATAGCTGATGATGATGGTGTTAGTCAACGTTTTGACAGGGTTTCTAATTCAGTATTTCAAATGTTCCAGCAAAGACATTAATAGTAATAGGTTATTTTGTAATCTGACTTTTCCTTGTTATGAGTTTTTTTTTTCTTTCTTTTTGTCCTTTTTTTAGTAGTGTATATCACCATTGTTGGTACAGGTCCAGGTTTAGGGACTCCTTTTAGTTTTGGGCATGGATTATGTGGGATGTAGGCTGCATCCTGCTTCCAGGAGCTGGTAAAAAAAAAAAAGGCACAATTTTCTTGCCATTTCATCATTTCTAAAGGATACTATTTAAGTTGGATTTTGTATATTCATGACAGTTAATTCATGTGATTTATTTATTTATTTTACGTTATGGAGATAATTCTGCACTTTTGGTCAAAATTCAGCAGGGGTGGGTGTAACAGAGAACAAAGTGTGTGTATATGTATATATGAATTTTACCCAAATAATAAAAATTGTATCTGTTCTAATGGGATTTTTAAGTGATGCCACGGTTTAGAGCCACCTAGTGGTGTGATGACGGACTGCATGCGACGGGTCCTTCAGGCGCTCTGGCGGAGTGCTGGTGGAGAGAGGCAGCTCTTCATTACTTTTTTACCTGGGGTCATATTTTTCTAGTTCAATAATTTACAAAATATTATAATAACATTTAACATCTAAAAATATAATTTATAAAGTTTTATTGTGGTTGGGCTGGAGAAATATGACCCTATGAGTGGGAGCTGCAGTTGGTGTTCCTGGCTGACCACTCGGTCATGACGCTAGCTGTGTCTTTTGTTTTTCAGCTGAGGGGCCACTCGCAGGCAGTCACACTTTGATGAGTTGTCATTCTTTGTTGTTCTAGGTGACAAGCAAACGAACTGGGAACGTTACACTGAAACCAATCGCGCTCTGGAACGAGGGACGGGCTAAGGGCTTGGCGCATGCGCTGACGCATCGGGGACCCATCGCTACCATTTACCGTTACGGCTAACAGTTCATACAGTCTCTAGAAATGCTTTGTTTAAAGATCGTGTTGTTCTGCTGGGCTCTTTGTATCAGTTCTGTCTCTGCTGAAGGTGAGTTTTTAATCCGCTTCATTTTAACTAAAGATTCTAACTAACTGTTAATCCAGAGAGAAAAGACGAACAGGAAACTAAGATGATACGATGATGATGTTGCTAGCAGTTGAACACACATAGCGGCACATTATAGTCCGGTCATATTAGCCTCATAATAACAATAAAGCAAGAAAAGACCTCAATGTTTGTAAAACCAGCTAATATTGAGATCAAGCTTTACCCAGTAGTTGTTGATCATATTGGTTTGACTGGTGTAATTTTAGATATTGCCACATTGTGGCGCTATTGGCTGTAATTTAAAACAAACAATAAGGTGAATCTGGATCATTTCCCACATGAAACAAGAAAAGCTGAACACAACTTCTACAGGATCTATATTTGTGTTTTCAACATTTCTCTACAGAAGATTTTGTCACTTGTACGAGCAAAACTGATTAAGGCTCCAGTAAGTGTTTGTTACCTAAACAAGCTAAAAATAAAAGCTGTTTTTATCCACAAAGCACTTAAATAAACCCAACTGTGGTGAACAAGAAGCTACAGGTTCTGGAAAGTGGATCAACGTGTCGTCAGTCACTAAGTTGGTCACAGTGACTGTTAACTACATAAGTGACTTTATCCTACCATGGAAATCATCTTTGACCTTTGACCTCTCTGCTCATGTTGTTACAGACATCACAGGTTATTCTGGACAGAACATCACTCTGCCTTGTACAACTACTGCCAACAAACCTCTGGCTGTGGAGTGGAGAAGAACTGATCTGGAGGATGAATTTGTTCTTCTGTTTAGAAACGATCGTATTGATCCATCTATCCAACATCCATCTTTCAAGAACCGAGTGGATCTGGCAGACAGACAGATGAAGGATGGAAACTTGTCTCTGGTTCTGATGAACGTGACGACTAACGATAATGGAACATATGAATGTCGAGTTCAAAATCAAGGAACCCTGTATGCTAAACTGATCAGAACCTTCAACCTTAAGGTTTACCTTCATCGTCCTGCAGGTGAGTGACTTTAACTCTGGATCAGAACCAGCATCTTCCTGGTTCTGATCTCAGAAACATCTAGAATCATTTATTTAACTGATCCTAGTTCTGTCTTTATCTGCAGGAGACAAGAACTCAGGAAACCAGGATGGAGCCGTCGGACTGATAGTTGGTCTGATTTTGTCTCTGCTGGTTGTTGCAGAGACAAAATGAAACAAACTCCAGATGCAACAAGAGAAAAATGTAACAACCAGAGAAAACAGAAAATAAAAACAGAAACAAAAGAAAAAGCAGGAAGTTCTCAATAAAAAGGTTTTTCTGAATCAGATTTATAGACGAACCAGAAACTCAAACAGTTTAATAACAGCAATTATTAAAACTTTGAACTAATTCATCTTCAGTTCAGTCTGGATTTATGAAGAAAGTTTATGAATATGGAGATCTGAACAATATTAGTTTGTATTAAATTTATAGTGACTGAAAGTTAAACTAGTGGAACTGAACATGTTTCATAAATCTGCCTATAAATCGTCTCCTGGTTGATCAATATAATGATCATGATCACATTTATTAAGTCTGTTATAAAATGACAACATTTTGAGTCACAACTAAAGTTTTCTAACTAAAGTTCAGCCTGACGGAGGAATTACTGACGTTATTGATCATTTATTGAGTACATTATTGATCGTTCATTGGTCCAGATAATATTTAAAACCAGCAGTAAAGAGGAAACTGACCTGCAGCGTTTCATGGCGGCCCACTGATCCTCCACGTTGCCAGGTTTGACTCTCCTGCAGTCGGTCTGCACTCTGTGACCCAGCAGCTCTGACTCCGCCCACTCTGGAAAACACAGGTGAGCAGCTCATGCAGGTAAAGACACGTCAAAGTCAAACATCAGGAATGTTTCAGTTCACCAGAAACACAAAGATTCATCATCAGAGACATTATCAGGTAAAGTTGGAGAGAAAAACTCAGTTATTGGTTACATATTGACTCAGGTATTGGTTACATATTGACTCAGTTATTGGTTACATATCGACTCTGATCACCTGGGAATGATTGACTGCAGAATGTGAAGGTCACAAACTGAAGCTGAGGAGAAAACAGAAACAGGTTCAAAGGTCAGAATTTAGTTTATGATATTTACATCTTAATGTTTCTTCTGCTTCAGTGATTTTAATTAAACTAAGTTTAAACATCAGAAAAACATTTAGTTTAATATTCAAATGAAATCAGTAACTGGACTGATGACCTTTGACCTCTGTGGTGTGAACATTAACTCTGATTGGCTCCAACACTCAGACTGAACGTCTCATTTTCTCCTGAAAGCTTCATTTGTTGTAACTGAGATTATTTATTGTCTGGATTTCACAGATAATCTGGAATAAAACTAACAAACTGAAAATCTGATCCATGGTCAGTTAGAGACAAAAACATTATTTTATATTCTATTTATTTATTGTTTTATACCCTTAATATTCCTTAATCTTAATGCAAATAAATGTGTGTTTAGTTCTTCCTCTGATCTTTAGAGTTTCTTGTTTTTCTGTAATATTTCTAAAGTTCAATAAACATCCTGATAGATAATCTTCATTTATTCATTAATTATTATGTGAGGATTAAATAAAGTAACTTCACATGTTGACCTGATTGAGTTTATTTAATATTCATAAAGCTGCAGCAGATTCATATGAACCATGTTGAGACTTTTATTGTGAAATCTGTGATGAACTTTCAGCACCATAAACTAATCATTGTTCTGATTATCAATAATCTATAGTTAGCAGCAGGTCAGGGATTAAAATGTCCTTTAGTATTTATTTAATAATCTTCTTTATTATAAATCCATCAGTTTTTCTCACTATTTTCTGACATCATATTTTAATAAACTGTTTACAGGATTTCCTCACCTGTGCAGGTGAATTTCTTATTTTTGTTTCACTTTCTGTGAAAAGCGACCCCTCCTGCCGTTGTGAGCAGCTGTGACCTCTGACCTCTGCTGCTGCTGCTGTACAGAGGGAAACATGTCTCAGTTTGCCTGCAGCCTGATGCAGGAATGAAGGAGATCGCCATGGCAACCAGGACCAGTCTGGACCAGTTCTGGTTCTGTAAGTTTCCTCTCTTTCTGCTGCTACAGATTATGATCATAGAACTGATCACATTGATTGATTTGTTTTATGATGATTAAAATTAATTGTTGCTCTTTATTTGATGAAACTTTACTAAAATATCAACAAATAAAAATGTCTGAGAATTTTATTTTGAAGAGTTTTAAAATAAAACATGAAGGTAAAATGTGTTTACTATTATTGATTAATCGTTTAATCTGAATATTTCTCCTCTAATCTCAATCTGTTCAATTCTAACCTCCATGTTCCTCCAGATTAATAAATAGATTCATAAACCTTTGGGTCTTCAGCCTGATCGATGATCAATAACTGATCAATAACCAGTGAGTTCAGGTTTCTGAAGGTGAGACATCCAGCTCCTCATCTGCTGTGTTGCAGCGTTCTCCTTCTTCCCTCCTGACCGAAGTTTTCTTTGTGTTTCTGAGCTGCAGATAAAAGTTTAATCGGCTGAAGATCTGATTATTAAATGTTTTATCCTATTGATCTGCTGGTGTTTAAATACCAGATTGATTATAATGTATTTTAGAACAATAAACTCAACTCTGCCTCTTTATAATCATTCAGACACATTTGGTAACATTAGTGCACTGTAAAACATGACCAGGTGGTTTAAATCAAATCCACCTGCTGCCTCAGAAATATAATTTAAATCGACAAGAAAATCATTTTGTTTTATCTCAGAAATTAAAGTTCATGAAGTTGATTTAACAAAATGTCTAAACATTGATTTTTAGGTTTATTTATGTTGAATTATGATTTTTAACTTGATGCAGAAATTTAAACCAAATATTTATTTCACAATATGAAGAAAAAAAAAGTTAAAGAACAAATATTTCTCTGTTGTTTTACTCACAATATTAAGTTACAATAACGACTTATTTTACTTTATAATCATTTAAATTCTTATTTCAAATTGCATGAACAACATTTCTGATGTGATGATGAATTTTACTAAATATTAAATAATGAATGCTGTAAAAACATTTAGTGTGATCAGGACAATATCTCCAAGATCTGAAAACTGTTGCATTAAATGAACATTTGGCTGAAAAACAAACAGAATGGGATCAATTTAACACCAGGATTCAACGCCACGCCGCTAAGCATTCTGGGAAATAGTTCCCGCTGCTGTCTTCTTCTTCTTGCTGATCTAAGAACTCAGTTTATTCAACTCTTGGAGGCTTGACAAAACTAACTGAAATTAATTTACACAATAAGTTTATCTTTCACAAACTCACATTTAGGCTGAAAATCTAAAACTTGTTAAATTTCTTTGACTTAAATAGAAGAAGACACAACTAAATGCAGCTCAGATGTTTTACAGTGTATCTTTACACATTAAGAATATACTTTATTTGTTTGAATTATTTGATTTGAAATTAAAAACATGAACCAGAACTTTGATTCAGAGTCACTTTAACAAAACTATTATTTATGATCATTTAATCTAAATTTTAATCCATCTTTTGTTTTTAAAGGGGCAGATTGAATTATCTCCAGTCAAACTGTTTGAGCTTCATGTTATAAAGTTCCTTCATTAAAACAAACCCGGAGCAATGCTTGGACTCTTTTAGAGATTCAGATTTGCCGATCGGACAGGAAATGTTTTCCTTCATGATGCTGAGGCAGAAACAGAGAGATGCACAGAAGAGGAAGAAGAGAGGATGAAGAGTGGAGATGTTAGGGATGCTGTAAAGATGAACTGGATTAAATCTGATTCTGTTGGTGACTGGAAAACAGAGAAGCTGCTGGAAAACTGAGTGATGTGAAAACATTAGGTTTTAGAGATGATGAAATCTGGAACATTTGAATTTTCTGGAGGAATTGGAGACAGAGAGGAAAGAGGAGAGTTTACTGAGATCAGTTAGAGAAATGATGAAACTGGATCAGGAAGGGAGCAGCAGGTGGGAACGTTTATAGTTAAATCAATGTTGATTAATGGAGGAGGAGCTCAGAGAATCAAACAATGAGATGAAGTTCAGCCAGATCACCAGCAGGGGGCAGACAGGATTAATCAATTAGACTGATTTGAGCTATAAACATGTCAGACTGGGATTACTGGGATTACTGGAGCTCAGAGCGGCTGCTGACCAGCTGATAATCTCAGCAATAAGAAAATATTTCATCATTACAGATGAACTAAGATGTTCTGCAAGGAGGAATTTTAGTTCTAATCTTTATGGCTCCAAAAAACCAAAAATGTTTCTAGAGGAAATAAAATCTGATCTGATCAGTTTTAATGTTTTAATATAACAGAACCGTGTTAATCAGAACTATGACTATCAAGTACTGGGCCTCAATAAACAAGAGCAGCTGCCTCCAGGGGGCGCTGCTGGTCCTGGAGGCTGCAGGTTGCCAAGGCAACGCTAAAGTTTCTCCCAGCAGTTAATGGGATGCAGCTGGGATGACCCAGAACCAACTGGTTTCATTTAACCTCCATCATGTTTGTTACTGATTATTATTGAAAATGAGTCTGTCTGTCTGACCTTTGACCTCATGAGGAGAACAACTGATGTTTTCCCTCAGTACGAACTGAAAGGCTGCTGATCAGAGCTGATCATATAAAAATGCATGTCAGCTGGGCATGATCATTTAGTTTACTTTTCTTTTTTTCTTCTTTCTTGCTTTTACTTTTGTCTGTTTGAAATAATAAATAAATAAAGATGCTCAAACTCTTTACCATAAAATCTTGACCTGCAAGATGAACATAAATCCTGCAAAATAACTTTGCAGGATGTTAAACATAAGATGCTGAACATCTTATGCTGAAGATGGTTTCATGTTGAAGGATGTATGACAGAAGTATTTTCATAATTCACTTCCTATAAAATATAAAAGAATGAACTGCTGACAAAAAAGTTACTAATTGTTGACGTTTTTTCCCCTTCCAGTAAATTCAGATGTAATTATTTCACATGTATATAATTACAATAATAAAACTTTACTGTGTAAAACAAAACTTATGACAATTGGATTGAAAAGTGTAATAATGTTGATCGTCTTTTTGTGTTGTGTAACAAAAAAATACATGATAAAAATGAATTAAATTGAGTTAAACTGATAAATAACAGATTGTTTCATCATATAAAATAGATTTTGGATTTCAAATTCAAGTCAGCTGCTTTATTAGTTTATTAATTAGCTTTATTTTTGACCTGTAGATGACCTCTTGTCATTTAACCCTCTACTTTAACAGAAGAGGGTTAAAGTATGACCACGTTTTTCTGGACTTTCTTCTAAATATTCCAGTAATCAGCAGCTTTGTGATCCCAGTCCAATAAGATTTCTGCACAGTGTGCTAAATTATTGTTGTTTAGTAAAAATGTAAAGTTGTAAGAACAAGAACTTCTTCTGATTGCCCAGGTTGATGTTTGTTTAAAGCAAGTAAAATACAGGAATTGTACTTAAAGAAACACATCAGTCCTTTATTAAAATGCTCAAAACAAAGTGCATGTAGGAAGACCTCAAGTTTGAAACCCCAAAAGTTCTGGGAGTAATTTAAATGGACCTGGTCCATGGAGGACAGAGTCCTGGTGGATCCGGTTCTGGAACAGGATGGAGGATTTCACATGTCACTGACTGTAAGGAGACAAATAAATAAATATTTAGTTTAAATCACTTGCTGTTCATTGAACTTTTTATGATATTCATGGAAGTACAAACCCTGAAGTACCAATCAAAACTTTTTATATTATATTTAAAGGAGAGAAGAATTATGGAGGTGTTTCATATTTTGGCAGATAACATGTTGAGCCTTGTAGGATAAATAAATTAAAACATCATTTTGTGTTTCTGAAAAGCATGACTGCAGTGAATTATTACATTGCTGTGAAAATTAATAAATTAAGGACTAGAGGATTATAAGAATTCATAATATACATTTGTATGAAATATATGCATACACATATGAATATATTTGTATGAATATATAAAAAATTCTATATACATTTTATTCTATATAGTTGAATATAGAATAGAATGTATATAGAATTTTTTTATATATTCATACAAACATATTGTATGAATATATAGTTGAATACATTCAACTATATAGAAAGACACTAGCCTGACGCTGTTAGCATGCATGTGAATATTTTGCATTTGTGAATTATGAGACAGTTTTAGCTCCATAAAAACAGCCACACATAGATGCAGGATGAACATGGCCTGTAGTATCACAGACATCCACTGGAGGGCACCATAACAGCAAATATGAATTATCGATCAATGCAATAAACATACAAATGACAAAAACCGTCAGAAAATATGAATTAAAGGTAAACTTCCTCATATAATATTATATTGACAACATATCTGGCAAGTCCAGCATAGAACTTTAGTTATTATAAGTAAACTCTTACATTATCGGTAGCCATAGAAACACGAGGACCTTTCACCTCCTGGGATAATAACATAAACACAAATATCAGACATGAAAATGTAAACTTACATAATAAAAACACACACAGGTTTCATAAACACGGGATTAAGGAGGGATTGATGGTGGATTATATTTTTATGCCACAGAAGCTCAGAAAACAACTTGCTGAGCTCAGCGAGATAGGAACTACAAAATGAACAGATGCATTATGGGTAATGCAGTGCTAAATGAACGGACAGACTTTTAACAGGGGGACATAATGTAACTTTAAATATCTGGAATTACAACAGCAGAGGAGTTAGATTATCATCTATTGATCAGCCTGGAGTTCTGATAATCATCTGTAGCTGATCCTAACACTGCTGATGCTAAAGCTGCTGATGCTAAAGCTGCTGATGCTAACGCTGCTGATGCTAAAGCTGCTAGCATAGCAGGACAGAAATAAGAAAACAAACCACTGGAACCACCGGCTGACTCTGGGTCTGACTGAATATTAAAGTTTATCAGAGCAAGGATGAACAAAAGTCTTCAAAATCTGCAGAAGAAAATATTAACAGAAAGATTCATAATGATCTTATTAAAGATCAGCGCGATGCTAAAGAAAACAAACACAGAACTAAAATGTGAAATGAATATTAGCGGCTTTTTTAATTGTTATTACAGTCATGAAGACATTTGTTGAAAATAAAAATGACAAATCTTATTGAACACAAAGGGTTTTCTTTTCTCTTGCAGTTTTAACCCCTCAATGGTTTACAAACTTTTTATCTGCAGCCGTTTCTGTTTATATATGTAATTAAACAGTTATTGTTTGATTTATGGTTGGCTAAATATTCCACTTTGAGGAATTGAATTTTTCAAGAAAACCAAACAAAGAACAGCTTCAGTTTAATATGTTTAGTTCATATTTTAAAAAATCAAATACAGAAAAGTTTTTAAGAAAAAAAATATGTTTATGATGAGTTTGAGGAAGAACTTATTCTTAGTAAAGTATCAATAGAAGCATGAATTAAAGATGATCAGCAATTATAATCTGATGTTAGGAGAGTTATAATCTGTCATCAGGATGAGACTGAAGATCAGAGAACATCAGAGAACATCAAGAGAACATCAGAGAACATCAGAAAACATCAGAGAACATCAAGAAAACATCAGAGAACATCAGAGAACATCAAGAAAACATCAGAGAACATCAGAGAACATCAAGAGAACATCGGAGAACATCAGAGAACATCAAGAGAACATCGGAGAACATCAGAAAACATCAAGAGAACATCAGAGAACATCAAGAGAACATCAGAGAACATCAAGAAAACATCAGAGAACATCAAGAAAACATCAAGAGAACATCAGAGAACATCAAGAGAACATCGGAGAACATCAGAGAACATCAAGAGAACATCAGAGAACATCAAGAGAACATCAGAGAACATCAGAGAACATCAAGAGAACATCAAGAAAACATCAAGAGAACATCAAAGAACATCAAGAGAACATCAGAGAACATCAAGAGAACATCAGAGAACATCAGAGAACATCAAGAAAACATCAGAGAACATCAGAGAACATCAAGAAAACATCAGAGTACATCAGAGAACATCAAGAGAACATCAGAGAACATCAGAGAACATCAAGAAAACATCAAGAGAACATCAGAGAACATCAAGAGAACATCGGAGAACATCAGAAAACATCAAGAGAACATCAGAGAACATCAAGAGAACATCAGAGAATATCAAGAAAACATCAGAGTACATCAGAGAACATCAAGAGAACATCAGAGAACATCAAGAGAACATCAGAGAACATCAAGAGAACATCAGAGAACATCAAGAAAACATCAGAGAACATCAAGAAAACAACAGAGAACATCAGAGAACATCAAGAGAACATCAGAGAACATCAAGAGAACATCAGAGAACATCAAGAGAACATCAAGAAAACATCAGAGAACATCAAAGAACATCAAGAGAACATCGGAGAACATCAGAGAACATCAAGAGAACATCAGAGAACATCAGAGAACATCAGAGAACATCAGAGAACATCGGAGAACATCAGAGAACATCAAGAGAACATCAGAGAACATCAAGAAAACATCAGAGAACATCAGAGAACATCAAGAAAACATCAGAGTACATCAGAGAACACCAAGAGAACATCAGAGAACATCAAGAAAAGATCAAGAGAACATCAGAGAACATCAAGAGAACATCAGAGAACATCAAGAAAACATCGGAGAACATCAGAGAACATCAAGAGAACATCAGAGAGCATCAAGAGAACATAAGAGAACATCAAGAGAACATCAAGAGAACATCAGAGAACATCAAGAAAACATCAGAGAACATCAGAGAACATCAAGAAAACATCAGAGAACATCAGAGAACATCAAGAAAACATCAAGAGAACATCAGAGAACATCAAGAGAACATCAGAGAACATCAAGAGAACATCAGAGAACATCAAGAGAACATCAGAGAACATCAGAGAACATCAAGAGAACATCAGAAAACATCAAGAGAACATCAAGAGAACATCAGAGAACATCAAGAGAACATCAGAGAACATCAGAGAACATCAGAGAACATCAGAGAACATAAGAGAACATCAAGAACATCAGAAACATCAGAGAACATCAAAAAAATCAAGAACATCAGAGAACATCAAGAAAACATCAGAGAACGTCAGAGAACATCAGAGAACATCAAGAGAACATCAGAGAACATTAAGAGAACATCAGAGAACATCAGAGAACATTAAGAGAACATCAGAGAACATCAAGAGAACATCAGAGAACATTAAGAGAACATCAGAGAACATCAAGAGAACATCAGAGAACATCAGAGAACATTAAGAGAACATCAGAGAACATCAGAGAACATCAAGAGAACATTAAGAGAACATCAGAGAACATCAAGAGAACATCAGAGAACATCAAGAGAACATTAAGAGAACATCAAGAGAACATCAGAGAACATAAGAGAACATCTCATTCTGGAGGAACATCTGGAACCACAGAAAAACATTTTAAACTAATCAGTTTGCTCTGTTTCATGTTGGGTCTCCGTCAAAAACTACATTTTATCTCCAGGAATTTCCTGGTAAAATAAAGGTTATAAAATGCAGCTGAAGGAATAAAAATGTTTTATTCCAGTGACAGAAAAAATCTAATATGAAAACATCAAAGCTGCTGAAATTATATTTGTAAACATTTTTCTTTAAAGGAATCACTCAAGATCAAGTTTTTGTTACTTGTGAACTTTAAGAAGCTTTAATTTAAAATATTTTCCCACAAATATTCAGTCAGATTTGGTTCTAGTGATAATTTATAACCGATTTTACACAGACAGAAATGAAACAGTTAATATAATAAAACTCAACAGGAGCCTTGAAAATAGTCGACTTTTAGTCGAGTCGATTCTTTGCTCTGCAGTGAATCTGACATTCATAGATATAAATATTTAGCTAACCATAAATCAAACTATAACTGTTTAATTCATCAGCAAAAACACTGAAAAAGTTGTTTCAACAGTTAAGCAGTTTAACAAGCACTGATGTCTTTCAGTCTGGTTTCCATGGCTACCACAGTCCTGAGACTGGCCTAGTCAAAGTGTTCAATAACATCCATATAAACATAGACTGGTTCTGGTTCTGTTGGGCCTCAGTGATGACCATAACTTATTACTGACACTTTCTGACCAGTAGGTGGCGCAGCAGAGCAGGCAGCGTCATAAATCCATCAGCTCATCTCCACTGGTTCAGGTTCAGTCACTGGTGACCAATGATCCATAATGTCAAGATGACAACATTAAAGTTTATATTAGATTATTTATAAATGTGTGTTTATGTGTTGAGAGTTTTTTTTTTCTGTATTTATTTTTTATCTCTTTTTAGTGCAAAGTGTCCAGAGTTTATTTATATGTTACAATGTTTGTATAAAATAAAGAAAATATTAACTTTATTATACTGAATGTGTTTAATTCTTCCACAAACAGTCAGATAATAATAAAAAAGCACAGAAACAAAACAGAAACTATTGTTTGTGTTGAGTCTTGCTGCGCGCCCTGCTGGCTGACTCTGGTACTGCAGGTGGAAACATTCTCAGTTCCTCATAAAGAATCTAACTTCTGTTTTTTCCCACAGTTTTAATAGAGATGGAAACATGTCACTTTTTAGAAAAACAAAAAAGGAGTAAAACTAAACTTTAGTTTCAGTGCGTGAGGTTAAGAGGTTCTGTCAACTGAAGCCTGAACAGACGAGGGTAAGACTGGTAGAGGAAGTAGGTAAGTTTGTTCTAATGGGTGAGATCTGTAGTATTTCACAGGGAAACCTCCAATCCAAAACCAAGTGCTGTACTCATGAACAATCAGAAGTCCTTGGGATTGACATGAGAAAGCTTTGCTCTCCTCCATGTGGGGATGATGGTGTCGCTCTCAGGCCTCCAGCCAGCAGGACAAACCTCTCCTGCCTGTCAGTGTGCTGGAAGGCTTGAGACGCAGGGTCTCATCCACAGAGCGACACACAGGCAAGTCGATGATGGTGATCTGCCTCCAGGTTCCCTGACTGTCAGTCACAAACAGACCCCTGCACACAAAGCCTTCATCCTCCTTCAACACGCTGCAACACGGGATCTTCATGGCCCCCAGCCCTCCTTTATTCCTTGGTGTGCTGATCCAGGCCCAGTGGGTGAAATGAGAGTCAATGGAGCAGCTGATGACTTCACAGTTAACACGGCGGGAGTCCTCTGTTCTGTCGCTGAACCCAATGACCTCAGTCGGGTTCAGTAACGTCCGAGGGGTAGAAGAAGACGACCACATGCGTCCCTTCGTAGTCAGACAGCTTGACTGGCCATCGATCACGACTGTGGCCTTGAACTCTGGCGCAGGCTTGCCAACCTGAGCGTTTCTAGGAGACATGGTGGTGGACAGTGGAAAACGTGGATACGGAGAGAGGTCTACGGAGGTCTATGGAGGTCTACGGAGGTCTACAGAGGTTTACGGAGGTCTACATAGGTCTACGGAGGTCTACGGAGGTCTACGGAGGTCTATGGAGGTCTACATAGGTCTACAGAGGTCTACAGAGGTCTACAGAGGTTTACGGAGGTTTACAGAGGTCTACGGAGGTCTACAGAGGTCTACGGAGGTTTACAGAGGTCTACGGAGGTCTATGGAGGTCTACGGAGGTCTACAGAGGTCTACGGAGGTCTACAGAGGTCTACGGAGGTCTATGGAGGTCTACGGAGGTCTACAGAGGTCTACGGAGGTCTACAGAGGTCTACGGAGGTCTACAAAGGTCTACGGAGGTCTACAGAGGTCTATGGAGGTCTACATAGGTCTACGGAGGTTTACAGAGGTCTACGGAGGTCTATGGAGGTCTACGGAGGTCTACAGAGGTCTACGGAGGTCTACAGAGGTCTACGGAGGTCTACGGAGGTCTACAGAGGTCTACGGAGGTCTACAGAGGTCTATGGAGGTCTACATAGGTCTACGGAGGTCTACAGAGGTCTACATAGGTCTACGGAGGTCTACAGAGGTCTACGGAGGTCTACAGAGGTCTACGGAGGTTTACAGAGGTCTACGGAGGTCTACGGAGGTCTACAGAGGTCTACGGAGGTTTACAGAGGTCTACGGAGGTCTACAGAGGTCTACGGAGGTCTACGGAGGTCTACGGAGGTCTATGGAGGTCTACGGAGGTCTACGGAGGTCTATGGAGGTCTACATAGGTCTACGGAGGTCTACAGAGGTCTACGGAGGTTTACAGAGGTCTACGGAGGTCTACAGAGGTCTACGGAGGTTTACAGAGGTCTACGGAGGTCTATGGAGGTCTACGGAGGTCTACGGAGGTCTACAGAGGTCTACGGAGGTCTACGGAGGTCTACAGAGGTCTACGGAGGTCTACAGAGGTCTACGTCTTGGTGAAGGCAAGAGGAAGAATCAAACCTCTTCAGCAGAACTCAGTTTTTCTCTCGCTGCTGTTTCCTTTAGCAGGTTTCCTCAGTGAGGAGTAGATGTCATGTGGCTCTGAAACAGATCCAGGATCAAATTAACATATTTTACTTTAATAAAACACATTTTGTATCAACATGCAGTAAATCAGCTGCAGTGTGTTCAGATCCTTCACCTCTGTTTCTGTTTTCTCTGATTATCGGTCTGCAGCTGATGGCTTCTGTTCTGACAGCTGAATAAACCACAGCTGGATCTGCCTCTGGAAACCGAAATGCAGAATATTAATTTGATTTTATTAAGAATATTAATCCCCACAGTCAGAACTGCAGGAATAAATCAGCATGATGTTCATTATGGAAGAGGAAACAGCAGCTTTTTTCCGTTTGTGACACTTCAGAGGTGAAATAAATCTGATCTTCTACATCCTCAAGTCAGAACAACTATGATAAAATAAAAACATTCATGTATAAAAGTTCACATTATGTTAGAGAGAAGGTTCATCAGCACCATGGCGATTATCCACCAAATCACTTTAAAATCATCTTCATTAAAATGCATTTTAAGAGTCTGAAAGGGAAAAGACTTCATCAGATCCTTTAGTTTTCTATTTAGTTGATCAGTTTCTAGAGTTGTGTATCAGGTTAGCAGCACGTTGGATTAGTTCTGTTTCAGTTTAATTTTTTATTTTTTAATCTTTCATTTCTGTGTTTCTGGCAGGAAATCTGCATTTTGTTCCTTCTGGGTTGGATGATGTGCAGCTGGATTTATTTTTATAAACACTTTTTATACTTTGCTCAACTTTAGTAACTGAAGAATCTTGAGTTAAAATGAGTTGCAGCAGAATTAATTTCCCTTTGGGATCAACAAAGTATCTAGAGTAGAATCAGGCATCCTGTCTACTTCCTAGACCAGGATTAAAAGTTTCCTTTTTGATAAAACTTTTATCTGTAGATCTGCTTCTGCAGGACAAACTGATCACTTTTCTCTATTCTCTCTACCTGAAGAACCTCATTGTTGTCATTTTTATGAGTTGCAATTCAGCTATTTGCAGATTCAGTGACAACCAGAGCTGAGGAGACTGCAGAAGGTTCAGGTTTTACAGCGCAATGCAGAGGAGCTGCACCAATAAATCAGATCAATCTGATCAATCTGATCAATCTGATCAATCAGCTCTGATTCTCTCAGTTTGCAGCTCAACATGGCGGCTGTACCTGTTATGTCTGAGTTGTGATGCATATGTTTGATGAATATTTCTCCATCACTGCGGTCTTGTCGTCTCACTGTTGAATAAACTGCAGCTGAATCTGTGAAATAAATACATAGAAGAAACAAGATGTTTACATTAAATCAGAGCAAAACTCTCACATCAGTCAGGATTTTAAAAATATATGAAAATATATTTGGCTTCAACATGTGAAGACATCAAGCTGGAAGATGAAGGTCAGAGAAAAATAAGACTTTTAATGGAAAATGTCCCCAAATTAGTGATAAAGTTGCTGAAGTCGTCATTTCATCTCAGTACTGAAATGATTTCTGAGGAAAATGTGAACAAACCTGATTCAGTGGTACCAGGTCATTCAGGGGAAACAGGAAAAAATCAAACTTAAAGATGAACCAAATCAGACGGATTAAAGGGAAATTCTCCTAAATATCTGGTGAAGGCATCAAACTTTGACATTTGAAGATAGTTTACAAATGAAAAACATTTTCATTTTAATAAAATAAAATTACTCTGCAGAAAGTAAAACTTGTTCTTTTTTCATAAACCTCACAGTTAGTCTGGTTTAAGTAATCCTGAGTTTTCTCTCTAGTTCTGCTGTGGCTGAATCTGCTGAGCTCCTCTCTGATGCTTTCTCCTACTACTCTCCAGTTATAGATTATACGCTTCTAAACTTAAAGCTAAATTAATTCAAACAGAATGTTTTGATTTTTCTTACTGGAAACCAGTTTTAGCAGCAAACACAGAGTTACAGTTTAAGACACTCCTAAGATGAGATCAATATTGCAGCAACATTATGATTTATTTATGGTAAATACTTATTATTGTCAATAATATTATGAATAATATTAATAACTCGTCCAGTTAAAGAAAGGTTAAATAAATTACAAAGTGCTGCCCTGCTGCTTTCTTGTTCATTAAGGAAGTATTGTTGCATAAAACATTTATGCAACAATAAATGCTTATTAAAATCACTTTTAACACTCGACTTAAATGCATGAAGCTTCTGACAACATCTGGACTTCCTGTGTTTGTGGTTCTGACTTCACGTTTGCTGGTCTTCAGCTGAAATGTTTGCATCAAAAACAGGAAACCACAGAGCTGCACTTCATGTTCCACTGAGGCAAAAACCATCAGAACCAAGCCCATCAGAACCCAGCAGAACCGAGCCCATCAGAACCCAGCAGAACCGAGCCCATCAGAACAGAACCCATCAGAACCGAGCCCAGCAGAACAGAACCCAGCAGAACCGAGCCCATCAGAACCCAGCAGAACCGAGCCCATCAGAACAGAACCCATCAGAACCGAGCCCAGCAGAACAGAACCCATCAGAACCGAGCCCAGCAGAACAGAACCCATCAGAACCGAGCCCAGCAGAACAGAACCCATCAGAACCGAGCCCAGCAGAACCCATCAGAACCGAGCCCAGCAGAACAGAACCCATCAGAACCTCACTGCAGGGTCCAGAAATCATTTCATAGACAAACCTGACAGTCAGGCATTCAGCTGCTCGATGAGCAAAAGCTTGAATTAAACCACAGAAAGAGACTAAAAATCAAGGTTCAAACCCATCAATACATAGAAACTAATTTAAAGAATGACCTGATTTTAATCTGTTGCATAATGCACGTGTGATTGAACTGTTTTTATAAAGTGCCTTAAGAAAACATTTGTTAAGCTGAATTGAGTTAAAATCCTGTTTTCCAGGTGAGAACAGTGAAGCTGTGATGTTGCAGCTGATCTTTACCTTTTCTCCTCTTGTTCTCCTCACCTGATGTTGTGACGTCGCTGCAGATCTCGCTGCCGACTCTAATCAGTTCTTTCTGATCTGGAGTCAGACAAAACCAGGATGAGACTACAGCAGGGAAACATTAAAATACTAGAACATTCAACTTCTTTAAAATACTGGATGTAAATGAAGTATTTTCATAATGACAGTGAAAGAGATGTGCACTGGAAAACCAGTGAGACTCACCTGTTGACTTGTTGCAAAGGCGCCGGCCCAGAAAAACAAACATAATCAGAACAAACAGAAGACGCAAGAGGCAGCAACACGTAGAGAAGAAGAGAGGAGGAGGTCTGGGCAGCGAGGGGAGTTTGGGTAGAAGGGATGGAGGGCTGCTCTGAAATAGAAAAATAAATTTAATCCCATTTCCTTATTCTGCAGCTCAGAGTGACGTCATCTCCCTCCATCACAGGGAGGACAGGACTCTGCAGGATCACTGATCCACCTCAACACAGAGACAAACTACAGCATTTCATCCATTTCCACACAGCAACACTAACTCCACAGTCTGATCTTACCAGAGACAGAGAGCTGGATGCTGCTGCTGCTGCTGCTGCTGTCTGCTGCGCTGCTGCTGCTGCTGCTGCTGCTGCGCTGCGCTGCTGCTGCTGCGCTGCTGCCGCCTGCTCGCTGCTGCTGCTGCTGCGCCGCTCGCTGCTGCTGCCGCTGCCGCTGCTGCGCTGCCGCTGCTGCTGCTGCTGCGCAGTGCTGCTGCAGCTGCGCCGCGCTGCGCGCGCTGCCGCTGCTGCTAGCGCTCGCTGCTACTGCATGCTGCCGCTGCTGACTGCCGCTGGCTGTGCCGCCCATCGCTCCACCCGCCGCCGCTCCCGCCGCTGCCGCTGTCTGCCTCCGCTGCCACCGCCGATCCGTTCCGCTCCGCTGCGCTGCCTGCTGCTGCTGCTGCTGGAGGATCCAGACTCACACCAGTACAGACCAGTGTCTGATAGGTACAGGTAACCAATGTTACAGGTAGAACCAGCTGGTTTCCCCCATCCTTTTCCACACTCAGCTCTGGTTCCTCCGGTTGTGTTTCTCCTCACAGTCCATCCAGCTGATCTGTTTTCATCCTCACAGATCAGAGTCACTGATTCTCCTTCAAAGAACTGGGATCTGCTGGGACTCACAGTCAGATGAACTGGAGAATGAAAAACAACAAAACATGGTTTTACAAATTATTGTAGTGATGTTTCAGTAAATCAAAGAGCCAGTGAAGGTGCCAAACTTGTTGACCAACTATTCATAAAATGTTTTTTATAAAAAGCTTCACTGACCTTGAATGGTTGGACGAACCTGCAATGAGGTCAGAACTGCAAAATCAAACAAACTCAACATGGATCAGATCTTATAAATAATAATTAGGTTTTTATTGTCACTAAATGTAAAAGGTCTTGTTTATGGTCAAACAGATTCACAATGTTTGTTATAGTTGTGCCTTTACTGCATTTTATTCTTTATTCTGTTATAATTATTGTATTTTTCTATCTTTGTCTGTGTTTGTTTTGATTGTCACATTTACTGTTTTTCCAAAAGCAGAAAAACTCACTTCCAGTTTTCAGACATGGAAATGATCCTAATTACATCATTTTACAAAACAACTGACCAGAAAACATCATTTACTGTGTTAAGTTCTCTAACAGGTTCCAGTTATTTGGTTTATGGAAAACACAATATGTTGCATATTGTCATGTGTTTCCAGTCCAGACGTCTCTCTGGATACGGGATAAATACCAACAGTTCCTTTTCTAAATGATTCACTTGTACAGTTTTTATTTTTTTCTGAATGCTCTCTGCGTCAATAGCACCTTTTATTTTTGTTGCCAAAGTGACAAACATAACAGAGACATCTTATCTTAAGTATAAATGGATCTTTCCTGTTATCTCATTCTAACTAGAGTTTCTTCTTTTCTTCAGTTTCAGGTTAAATGAAATAAAAACAGTGATTCTCTACTTACAGATCAGACAGTGAAACGATGTTTCCATCATTGCAGCTCTGACTCATTTGAGCAGTTTTAAGTTTTTTTTACTAGAAAGTAACTGAAGTCTGAGCCCTCCCTCTTCCTGTGATGTTCTTTATCAACCCACATTTATCACCTAAATGTGTCACAGCAGCAAAAACCACAAACAACGAACCAAACCATGATGAGACTTTTATTATTGACAGTAATCAGGTATCTTCAGAGTTCAGTTCAGTTTTCACACAAATCTAATTCAGTTTTTACCAACAACAAAATTCAGTCCAGTCCTGACTCAGATCCAGTCCGGGTTTTACAGAGAAATGAGAAAAATGACATTTCTCAGAAAAATATAATACATCAACATTTAACCAGCAGCATCAGCTGAGATCTGCCAGGAAACAAGTGATGTCACAGTCACACCGCTTTTCAATTGGCGGGAGCTGTCAGTGGGCGGGGCTACAAGTGAGCGCGCTGAGCTCCACGGGAACTTTCTACTAATCAGCTTCACGTTCGTCTGGACCAGAGAACCGGGCTGAACCAGAACCAGAACCTGCTGCAGCTGGAGGCTCATTAACAGGATTCATCACCTGCATCAGGTGTTAAAGCAGGAAACACTGAAAACATGAAGGACATGAAGTCCTGAGGCTGAACAACCAGCTGACCAGCTGTTTTCTTGTGTCATTGTTGCTGAAAATGTGACAAATGAAATGAGCTCACCTTTCATTGTTGTGTAACAGCGCCCTCTGGTGACAGAATGTAGACAGGAGCCAGAGGCTCCACCTCGTCTTTAAATTGTAAACATTTATTCCAGGTGCTACACCTGCAGTCTAATCGCTTCCTGTTTAGGAGTTGAACTTTAGTTTTTGTTTTGATCTCTTTACTCGGTTCTGGTTCTTGTTTCTTGGTTCCAGGTGTTAGAAAATGTCCTCAGTTACCAGGTGGTTCTGCGGACTCTCTCTGCTCTCTGCGGGACTTCAGGTCTTTGCTTCCGCAGGTGAGTCACTGCGTCAGGTAAACTGCGGTAAACAGGAGGCGGTTGGAAACATTATGACCTGTTTTTAGACTTAGAAACGGAGAAAATACAAAGAGAGAAAAATTATGAAATGAGATTTAACTGAATTAAACTAAAGCCTGTTTGTTTTCGGATCTTTGTGCTGCAGCTTCAGTTTCACTTTACAGGAAAATCTTAAAATATTCTCAACATGGCGGATATAGAATTGATCTTTTTATTTTTCCTTTAATCAAGAATCTTGATTCTGATGAATTCAACTTTCAAAGGATGAGAAAACAAAAGAAAATGATCATTAATTCAATAAAAGTTGGTAGCTCTGTTGGTAGCTCCTTGCAGCAAGAAGGTTCTGGGTTCGATTCCCGGGTCTTTCTGCACGGAGTCTGCATGTTCTCCCTGTGCATGCTGGGTTCTCTCCGGGTTCTCCGGGTTCCTCCCAGAAACATGACTGTCAGGTTAACTGGTCTCTAAATTCTCCATAGGTGTGTGTGTGTGTGTGTGTGTGTGTGTGTGTGTGTGTGTGCGTGTGTGTGGGGGTGTGTGGGGGTGTGTGTGTGTGTGTGTGGGTGTGGTGTGTGTGTGTGGGTGTGGTGTGTGTGTGTGTGTGTGTGTGTGTGTGTGTGTGTGTGGGTGTGTGGGGGTGTGTGTGTGTGTGTGTGTGGGTGTGTGTGTGTGTGTGTGGTGTGTGTGTGTGTGTGGGTGTGTGTGTGTGTGTGTGGGGGGGGTGTGTGTGTGGTTGGTTGCCCTGACAGACTAGTGACCTGTCCAGGTGACCCGCCTGACCCGCCAGGCTGTTAGAAAATGGATGGAAAACACAAATTTTAGGATTTATTAATCATGTAATGATATTTTTGTTGACTCTCATCTTCACCATAATCACTAATTTTACTTTCAGTCAAGAGAAACATGAACAGATGAAGTTGCAGCATATGAATCATTTTGTTTTTTAGGTATTTTTAGTATTTTTTACTTGAACTAGACCAGTGCCTTGGAACATCAGATTGACAGAATAAATAATTACTATTGAATTATTAAAGAAACAACCGAATATGTTAAACATTATGAAATAACTACATATGAAGTCACTCAGATTCCTTCAGTTTGACTTTAATATTAATTTATTTTGCCATCTTTGTTCAGATAATATTCATAACCAGCAAACTGGATTTAAATCTTGATGAAAATCATTCCCAGTTTCTCCATTAGGCCTCCTGACGACTAGAGATGGAAATTAATTTGTATTCACAAATAAATAAAGATTTAATTATTATAACTATAAGTCAAAACATGTTATGAAAATCTGAAATAACCATCAAATAATCATAAAGCCTGAAAACATAAACAATTATCAGAAAATTCAGATTTTAATTTTACATCAAGTCTTGAAGTTTCATTTTACAAAATAAATTATTTTAACTCGTCGTTTTGTTTTCCATGTTTGTTTGTATCATAATTAATACATCATTTAAAATCATAACCAAAAACATCAATTTTAATTATAAAAGCAACGTTACATGAAACTTTAAAAGCAATTTAAAGGTTTTAATATTAATATATGATCCTGCAGTAAGACCTTCATAAAACAAAACAGATTATTGTATTAATATTATTAGTGAAGTAAGTTGATCAAGTATGTTTGGTGTTGAAGTGATGATTGATGACAGAAGCTTTAAACCGGATCAGGACCAGCCGGTAACCGGGTTTTATTGGACAGATGATGATGTCATCACGTTGATTTTTTCATATTTTTTCTCTGTTTCTCCTCAGATCAGCCGATCAGATCTGGATCTGGACAGACGGTCTCTCTGCCGTGCCACCTGACCAGCAGAAACCCGGTTCTGGTCGTGGAGTGGAGCAGAACCGACCTGGGGTCAGATTACGTTCTCCTGTATCGAGACGAGCAGATCGACCCGTTCAACCAGCATCCGTCCTACCAGAACCGGGTTGGACTGCAGGACCTGGAGAACGGAGACGTGTCTCTGGTTCTGCGGGACGGGACGGCTGGAGACAGCGGGACGTACGAGTGTCGAGTCGTTCAGACCGGGAAGAACCGCAGGAAGCAACTAATTAGCTCCGCCCACCTGGTTGTAGCTCCGCCCCCTCAACCAGGTGAGAGTCCGGATCAGAATCAAGAACTTCCTGGTTCTGGACCTCAGATCAGATGACGATCTTCAGTCGGGTCAGACTAATTCCTGGTTCTGTTCTGCAGCTCGCTTTGAGAAACTCACAGGAGACCAGAAAACCCGGACCGGATCAGAGGAGGAGGGAGGAAACCAGGAGGCGTTGACCTCTGACCCTACAGCTGGTACCACCTCTCCTCTTCCTGTTGGGTTTCGAGGTTCTCATTAAATCTGCTTCATTTAAGACTTGATTGAATGTCACTTGTTTTGTCTTTGTTTCCGTTTTTCTGCCAGTTTTAACATTAAAACTTTACATCAAAACCGACGACAGATCAGATCATCGCCTGAGATCAGACTTCCTGTCATCAGACAGAACGATGGAATAATGGAGGGAAATTCAGATCCATTAAGAGAAAATTGATGAACTGATTGATTTTTCATCAACAGCAGATTATTAATTTAACGTTTGAATTTATTCCACCTTCCTGCTAAGAGTTACGACTTTAACCACATAAACGCTGTCATGTTATGTTTGAGTTTTTCCGCCTGTCTGGTCATGAATCCAGCTGTTGCTAAGCAACCTGTCTATTTGTAAAACTCATTTGTTTGCTTCTCAGCTGCAGGAAGTGAAGCTGAAGTGACCACATATGGAGGAAGCCATGTTGGGGAGCTGCAGCGAGCTGAAGCGTTAAAAGGTCTGGAGTTACTGTTAAAAAAATGAAAAAGTTCAGATTTAATCATATTTATTATACTTCAAATTAATATTTGGCATTTATTTCCAACTTGCTTCTGCATAAATATCTGCATGTCTTCATTGAGTCCAGATCATTCAGCAGGTTAGAAGCTGAACAGATAATTAAACATCCATGTGATATTAATATTATTACATTAGAATGTTGTTGACATGCCAACACACAGAGTTTATATCATTGGTGAATCAGTCATATTTAATGATCCTGGATATCAAACCAGTAGAAAATGTTCTACTCAGACGTTTTATTCAGAAAAAGCTCCAAAAATAAAATATGATTCCGACTGAGACAACAGATTCATCCTTTAGGAGGTTGGAGCCCCGCTGGGGGTTTTCCAGCCAACCTGGCAACTCATCTTCACTCCTGTTTCTGTTTTACAGTTCAGATGGTTCAGAGATCTGGGAGGCAGGATGGAGAGGAGAACCGGAGCAGAACGGTTCCTGGACTGATCGTTTCTCTCTGCTTCGTCTCTCTGGTTGTTGCTGCATTTATTTCTTTATATCTCTGGAAGAAGAAACGACCTGAAACTCAACCTGCAGTGATCTGACTGAAACTCGTCTCCACTGGTTGGGTTCCTGTCAGCGTAAGAACTGAGATCAATGTGGGCTCAAAGAAACAGAAGCCAGCTGTATCTGAACACATGTGATGCATTGAATTTTTGTCTATTATGGCTCTTGGGAATGACTTCACAAAAGGTGGAGGACCAAATCATTTGTCTACATAAATTATGTACACACATATGTGTATAATAAAATATTCTCTGTATTCTCTGTGTGTAATTTTTCCCAAAATAGTAGTGTCATGTGATATGGCATGTTGTGTAATAATGTTTTTCTGTGACTCTAGAAAAATGGCCTGGGCTTAATCAGGCAGACAGTGAAAGTGCTTGTGGAACTAGGGAGGGGTAGTGAATAGGCTAATGCTTGTATAATTTGTTTGATTTCATGCATTTTTATTAAGAAACAACAATTTCTCCACAGTTTTTGGTTTCAAACGATTTCTCTTTTTTGACACTACTTCTCCAGCCTTTGAAAAGACACGCTCACATGGCACAGATGATGCCGGGGTGCATAAATAAATAAGTGCAAGTTTGTCCTCACGCTCCTAAATCTCCTATCTATCTATCTCTCTCCTAAACTCCCCAAACACCAAACTAACTGTCTCAGACTAAATAACCACTATCCAAACTCTGCTATCCAAACTATCAAAACTCTATCCACTCTCTCAACTGACCGCAACTCGCCTACAACAACCCACATTTTGAATGGAGCCTGTGGGGTTTATAAAGCTGTCAAACCAAAATCTGAGCCACTTCCCGAATCAGTCACGTGGTACAGCCCGGCAGCGAGGCTTCGGACGTCATCGTTTTCGGCTCCTCCCCTAAATGAAGCAAGCATCGATACGCGCTTTACGGAAACGCCCCTCCATTACTCGACACACGCCTGAAGCCTCGGCGCATCACAGAACATCACTGCCGTCTGGATTGCTGAGATTTTCATCTTTACATCATCTTTGCCTTCACTTCAACCTGGGTCTACGCTTTTCTCCTCACCATCTTCACCCAACTTCATGACAAAGTGTCTATACAAACAATGCTACAAGTTAAATTGATCAAAATTGAGTGCGGCAGTAAATGGGATTTAACTAAAACAAATAATTTGGTTATCGGAGAAATAAGATAACTCACTTCAAATAATCACATTATTAATCATCAAGAGGTGGCTCTTTTAGCCATGAAAGAGTTTCTTATGACAACATTGGCACTGAGGATTAGTGCCAATGAAGCTGCTGACTGGTGACCTTATAACCTCACAGCATGTCAGCATGGAGAACCAGAGCTGCTCTCCACAGCAGAAACCTGTGTGGACCATGGAGCCCCGGCACAGCGCCGGCTCTGACAGGAAGCAACGACGGCTGAGAACAGGAAACGTCTCCACAGCTGCTGGCAACAGAACCAGAACCATCATGCAACCCAGGAAGATTTATAAAGATAAATTAATGCTAAATTTGAGCCACTCAAATGATAAAAATAAATAGATAAAAGTAATAACTATTGAGAAGAAAATGAATCAATTGAATCAAATTTTCATTCCCATTATAAAGCAAATGTCCTCAATTCTAGTTCAAATGTTGACTGGTTAACACCTTGTCTAAAATGTTTATATTCTGTCCAATAATGAAGATGATGGATTCTCTCATGACAATCAGTTCATTAGCTCATGCACTGCTCACCGGCAGACACATATCGTTCCTTTAGAAGTTGAGTAAAGAAAAGTTCAGATCATTTAAACAGAAGCTCAAGTGAACCTGACAAGGTTCATTATGAAACTTATGAATTTCAGTGAACTTACAGTAGCTTGTTTTATTTGCAGCATTTAACTGCAGACAAAATGTGACCTTACCTTATTAATCTTTCTCTGTATCTATATTTAAACTGATGTAAACTAATGTTTAAATATTGTGGGATTTGTTAGGTTGGTCATCAATTTGTTTCTGTATCTAAAACTGTGGATAAGAATAAATGTATTTCTCACATCGATCTGAACCTTGTTTGTAGCTTGTTTTGTTTTAAATTGTGATTCTCACCAGGTAAAGCCTTAGTGTAACAGAGTAAAGACAGGAGCAGGTTTTGATTGCAAGCTTTGCCTCATCAAATCACTAATTGTTTCTGCTTTCAGTTCTGTCTTTTCCAGAAGCTGAAACTCTGTCCTATTCTATCTGCTTTCTCCTGGAAGACACCTAAATATTATGATAAACTTTGTGGAATCATTTAAAATATTCAAGAAGAGTTAACATCTTCTAAACTGGGACGGCTAAACATTTTAAAAGATTCAACAAATTTCCTGAATAGACTTTAACATTTGAAGGAGTAAAACTGAAGTCGAAGTCCATTATGGCACAAACGTTGCCTTAACGACTGATAGTAACAGAGAACATGAACGAGTTCAATGGGAAACAAAACTGAAATACTTATATAGAATTTAAAATTATATACCTATTCCTGATTTAAATGAATAAGCTTTATATAAAAATTTGTATAAAATTGAATGAACTCATAACAAATAAAAGTAAAATCTTCATAACAACAACCTCATTTAGCTTGAAATCAAAATCTGAAATATCTAAAATGGTTATTGATCAGATATTACTGCCTGAATTTGAAAGCAAAACAATTACAATGTTGAGGAAGTATTTTAGTCACAAACTTAAAAACTTTGCAGGTATAATGTAACATAAATGGCATGTTGCATTACAGATTAATATTGGCTCACGTCAAACAGGGTCACAATGCTAAGCAGAACAGAGCAGCGACATATTTCACACACCATCAGACTGGTGGCGTGTGAAGAGAAAGTGAATGTATACTGAGTTATAACATCATTTATTAGTTTCACAACAAATCTCTTCTCACAACATTCACATGAAAAATAGATATATCTGCAGTGAGAACATGTTTGTTCACATGTTTGTTCACACAGATGTAGCCTGGTAGAACGAGGGAACCAGACACAAAGTTAATAATGGGTGTCAGCGACTGTCAAAGTCGCCGAGCGGCTGAATAGAGGAATCCTTGTTGACGCGCCAGCTGATCAAAACGCAATCCAGGAGGCATTTAGATGATTTACGTTTGTCAATATCCAAGCAGAACAGTGTCCAAGCAGCAAAACGGATCCGCAGGAAAAACAGTGATTAAAGGCAAAAATATACTAATTTAAGGCGGTCAGTAAAAAGTAGAACTTCCTCCATCACTAAAGTCACCCAGGTGAGCGACAGGTGATCTATAATCACTAATAACACCACGTGATCCGGCGCTACTGCTGTCCACAACACTGGGGTTTTATTTCTTGAATATTGCAATAAAGGAACAGTATTGTTAAATAAACTAGGAGTTTACAAAGAGGTTCATTTTTGTTCAAACAAATCTTAAAGTTACAGCTACTTGGATGGCAAAATCACATAAATCCCTTTTTTTAAGCAAAGTTATGTTAAAATACTGTACAAGTTTAAAACTCAGTGCATAAACAACTGAAGCAGACATAAAAACAGGAAAATAATTAAAATCACAGACTTATTACAACATGTTCAACTCAGTGTCATATAACTCTTTAAAATACTCAGTAAACTCTCTGCTGGTGGCAACTGGACCTTCACTCCAACCGGTCAGATAAACACATTCAATAAAATAACAGCAGCTTATTATTTACCTCTAACCAGATATCATTGAACAGAAACTCACAATATGTTGAGTTGGTTCAGTTCTTCAGAACATGAACAAGCTTCAGTTTTTCACAGAAATCTGCAAACATCACACCCGATATGATTTCCTACTGGGTGTAATATAATCCTACACACTTCTCAGAAACACACCAATAGATCACTTTGTTATAAAGAAAAAGTTCTGGATTCATTTACCTTCTTTTTTAGGACAGTAGAAAACTGCTGGCATAAAAATACACAGAACAAAAATATAAACACTTCATGTCAAATATTAGTTTCATTAACATTTGTGTTACGCAATTTATAGAGAAACTCAAAGTGTATTTTCAGTAATTACAGCTGCAAACCGTCTGTAGCGGTGATAAGGCTCAGGTTGAGGAATCTGGTTCTGACCCAGTCGGCTTCCTGTAGGCGGTTCCAGACAGTCTGAGGTCTGGTCAGACCAATGGTCCCATCAGTGTCGCTGGTCTGAGTCGATCCTCAGATGTGGCCATCTGCTGCTGGAGCGATCAGACGAGGATGAGGAGGATGTGCAGTAGAACCAGTCTGTTGGTTCAATAACTGAGCCGCGCAGCTGATGGTGGACGTCCCTGGATCCAACATGGTGACAGAATGTCCAGCTTATTGTCCAGCTGTTGCCCAGTGTGTCTGATCACCCAGTGGACACGCCCCCAGTAAGAATTATTACTTTTGTACAATAAAATGTCAGCAAATGCTCATTTACAGTCATCAACTCCACATAGCAACAATGCTTGACATGGGGCCTTTATATTTTTGTTCAGTGTAGTAAAAGTACTTAAAAAAACAAATTTAGGAACAATATAAACTAGAGTAACGGTAACATTTTAACATAATGCTGTTACTGAAATAGAATTTCCTGATCCCAATAAAATATCCAGATGAAGAAGATAATTAAAACAAATATTGTACAAATATACATGAATATTTGTACATTAAAACGTATCAAACTCATAAAACTAAAAAAAAAAGGGTAAGAATCAGGAACATATTTCCTAGAGTGTCTCTGCTTTAGCTGCAGTGGCAGCATGCTAGTTGGTAGCTTTAGCATGCTACTGCAGCTAAAGCAGTGACATGCAGTGGCCACTGCTTTAGCTGCATTAGCATGGTTCCCCATCTGCAGAGTTTTATCATCCAAACACAGATTTACTGTTTAAACTGAACAACGTGCCACATGCATCTACTTAGTGTTTGAGAGTCTAAAGCAGATCCTGACACCGACCTGCAGCCCAGTTCAACAATGACGCATTCAGTCTCTGCTGGTCAGTCCAGTTTGGACGGGTTCTGTAATGGTTCTGTAACGGTTCTGTAACGGTTCTGTAATGGTTCTGTAACGGTTCGGTTCTGTAACGGTTCTGTAACGGCCCGGTTCGGTTCTGGTGAAGGACAGAACCAGCTGATACCAGTTTGGGTTTCTTCTGTTGGTGCCGATGTAACATTCATTCTGTGGTTCTGGATGAAGGTTCTGGATCATCATCCTTCAGATCAGATTGGACTCACTGCTCAGCTGGTTGGTTCTGATCCGTTAAAAGCTGCTGAGCTGCAAGTGGATCTCCAGAACTCTGGTCTGACTTTGGACTCGAACGTGAAGGTTTTTTACGGATAAATAAGACAACCGAAGCTAAGAAAAGCAAACCAATCAATACTCCAACCACCACCAGAACAATCATTCCAGCAGGTCCGTCTCTGTTCCCTCCATCAGGTTCACCTGCAGAACAGAACCAGGTGTTATTCTGATGTTCAGGTAGAAAATGACTGAAGGTCATCATCTGACCTCAGACCAGCTGATTTCTAGACTCTCAATAAAACATGGTTAAAGGTGATGATGTAAAAACTCTGAGTTTCCTGTTCATAAAGAAAAGCGACATTTTTAATATGTCACCATGGCAACAATCCTGGTACAACCTGCTGCTAGCAGCTTTTCTGTCTGTCAACCTGAAGTTTTACAGATTTGATTTTCTTCAACTTTATTAGAGCAGAAAAAATGAAGTTTATGACCAATAATGTTCATTATGTCAACATTTTGTTTTTGTTTTTCCTGTAAAGTTTTAACAATCTAGATTGAGCGTCTATTATCTTGTTTAACAATCAATAGCCATTGATAAGGCGGCAGGGCATTTATTAATAAATTGGATCAATAATAATGGATTAAACTGGTGAACTCTGTAACAACAAGAGAGAAAATGGCTGAATGAGGATAAATTAGCACTGAGGCTAATTTATTTAAACCTTCACCAGGTTTAACGACTAACTGCCAAGTTACAAGCAGCTGGAGTGAAAGGTGGGAACACAAGATGGCGGATGGCGCCGCGTGGTGACATCATCCCTGAAAACTGGCGTCAGGTTAAAGGTCAAGGGATGCAGCTAAAGGTCACTGCTGCCGTTAGCGTTAGCAGCCAGGGACAGGAGACGCAGCCTTGTGGGTCTTTTGGTGAAAAGTTTTCACCTGTTCAGGAATGAAAGAGTTGATGTTTCTGTTTTATGAGGTCGTTGGTTCATTGAGGGACGTTGATGAACCTGCTGCAGCTGCTGCAGCGCCACCTTCTGGCAGAAACAGGAGAGACGCAGCGGGGGGGAGACGTCATCGGAGCGGTGTCTCTCTGAGTCCAGTAATCTGATTACTGGTCTGTGCTGGTCTTGTGGACCAGTACAGCTGGGAGTTTGACTGGCCACTTTTATTGGGTTTGGTTTTGTCTGTCATGGCCGCCTCTCTACTGACCTCAGTCACATGACCTCATGTCCAGGTCACCTGACCCTGTGCAGGTTGCTGTGTTAGCTGCAAAAATCACCGATCATAACTTCTCCTTCTGTTCATTGGTTGACATGATAGAAAATGTCCCAGAAGAAATTCAAGTCAAAGGGAGAAAATCCAGACTGAGTCGTAAATGAGAATTGAATCATATGGATCTGAACAGGAAGACAACAGCCAGAAGTCTTGAAATAAAATCCAGAGTCTTTAATGTCAAAGACAGAGAACATCTAAAAGTGGTTTCTAGTACTGCAGCTGGAATCAGTTACCATGGTGATGTATTTAAGTTAATATCTATTTCTGTAGCAGAAAACCAGATTTTTCCCAAACTGAGAGTTAAACTCTCAGATGTTTCACTCTGCTGAAATCTCTGAGACAAACAAACATCGACTCACCTGGAGACGTTTCTACATCCAGGTTGATGATGACGATGGTCTTCCTCCAGCTGTTTGCTTCTGCCTGGATGACTAGACACAAGTATGCTCCTCTGTCATCAGTCGTCACGTTCCTCAGAACCAAAGACACGTTTCCATCCTTCATCTGTCTGTCCTGCAGATCCACTCGGCCCTTAAACGCCACATGCTGGTTTTCTAGATCAAGCTGATCATTTCTGTACAGAAGAACATATTCTGACCCCAGATCAGGTCTAACCCACTCTAAGACTAGAACAGGTTTATGATCAGGAGATCTGCAGGGCAGTAATGTGTCCTGTCCAGCTGCAGCTGTGATGTTTGTCTGATCTGCAAAAGAGGAAACAGATCAGAGGTTAAAGGTCATTTAGAGATGTCTTAAAGACCTCACATTATGATATGGACATGTTGTATACTGCGATAATAATAAACACGACAAAATAATTATTTATTGCTTCTTCTTAGGTAACTTCATGACTCAGCAGTCATCGTCCCACAATCACAAACTCTCTAAAATTAAATATATTAAATTATATTTACACACAGACCATGTGCATGACTTAATGTAACAAAATTCACAGATAAATACTGTATTATTGCTGATTTCAGGGGGAGGGGCCCCACAATGCATTTGGGCTCAGGGAACACAAATAGGTAGCCACGGCCCTGGAAGAAGGGATTGATGAAAACCAGAGGATCTCCGTCCTAAACAGACATTATTCAGATGGTTTCTGGTCTTTGTCCAGATTATCGTCGTGTTTTACTTTAACAACACATTTCCTGGTTCTGAAAACCGACCAACAAACAACGAACCGGATCACTGACTGAACAATCAGTTTAGAAAACATTCTGTCAGAATCACTGAAATTAAATCATCTTGCAGAAACTCGCCTGTAGAAATGGCTGATTTGACGATCATTGACACCAAAGTCAGTAGAAACGAAGAACAAGGTAAAGAATTCATTTCCTGGTTCCGCTGCCAGACGGTTCTATGTTCGCTACTTCTTTTACCAGGTAATGTGATTTAAAATAACAGCAAAACACAAGAAGTCCAACTTAAACACTAAACTTTACTGTATTTACTGTTTGTTGAGCTTAAATCACCAATATCTTATTTTCCGTTCAGTGATCCATGTGAGTCTCAACAGAGTCCGGAAGTCCAGACTGATGGAAGTTCGGTTCCTGTCAGAGATCCGGTGTTATAGATCAACTAGTGGCTGCACCGCAGATGTTTCTGAATCGTAGGTGGCTGTGTTGATGCCTGTTGAAAAGTGCTTCTTGTGTGACAAAACTGTTTGTAAAACTTTACTAATATGTTTAATGTTGCATGTGAAAATTATGTTTTAAAACCAGTATCTACAGAGCAACGTTCAGTGCGCCTCGAAAACCCCGCATTGGATCAGAACCAGATCAATGAGGAACACGACCAGGTTCACCAGAATAAATAAATTTCATCTCAAGAACAGCAGCAATATAAACCTGAATGAAGGTTTCTGCTTTTCATATCATTTAATGATCAGAAAATCATTAAATTGACTCTCAGGTTCCTGTAATGTGACTTATTAACATTTCCAGACTGGTGTGAGTTTGTGGCTCTGCAACCAAAATTTTTCTGAACTTTATTCTTTTTCTTAGCAGCTCTACCCACAGTAAACAATGAGGTTGGTGTCACCATATTTAATAAAACTATAATCACATTTCTGATGGTGTTGCTGTTGTGTTTACTAATAGAGAGGAATATCAAATAATGTCCATAAGTTATACTGTAATAAAATCTCATCTAAATGATATAAAGTTAACAGCCAATGTTGCAGTTGGTGGTGAATCCAAATTAACAAGACAGAGTTATAATAATAAATGTTCCTACATTAAACTGTCAGATACCAGCAGATTATGATCCATATCTACAGCATCTGTTCTCTACTGGGAACCAGTTTGCAGGCTGGAAATAAACTTAAAAACAAAACGAGCCTCATTAAGATTAACTAGTGACAATCTAACGGGTCCTCAAAGCTGATGTTTGTAAACATTAGGTGTCCGTGTCGTTTCCTGATCAAAACGCGACAAACGGAAATAAACGGTTTAGGAAACGTCTCTTTCTCTGTGATCTTTTCAAAACTATAATAATTCTGTGTAAGTGAAGGAATATTCAAGAATATATTGAAACATAACCAAAATATACCACACTAGTGAATATTATTTTCTTAGACAATAAAATAAACGGGTCCAAAGTGTGAATTAGACGATATCTCTAACTGGACTCGAACCAGCGGTAGCTGAGTTTTGAGAGCTGTTTTATCCATTACACTATATCGGTCGACAGCAATGCAATGATCCTACCCGTTATTGAGTCTGATCCAATAATCCTGTTCTTGCTCCTGATCTAACAGACCTCGCGCTTTAAGAAGCAAACCTGGATTAACTGGTGAAACTTTCAGAATCTCAGTTTGAGTGAAAATTTTAACCGTTTCTGATGTAAAAGTAAATAAGACAATAGTTTTTTCAGCGTTGTTTCTTACAGTTGAGTATTAGGGTGATTTGATGAAAAGAATAAAGATGTTTAGTTAAATTATGAGAAAAATTATCACCATTAAAGAAGAAATGACACATAGATCTGCAGCAGCCATGGCTTCTGTAAATGAACTGGGAAATAAACCATAACATGTTATAAAAACAGTGTTTAAAAAGATTCTCATATTGTTTCTATGGAATTGAAATATCAAACAATATGAAGGAGATGTGAAAAACAACAAAGCCAGTGGATCTTTTTAAACATTTATTTTTAATCCGAAGGCTCTTCAACATTTATGTGTCTTTCAGGGATTAATCTTTGCTGTGAGATCTGTTTATGGCATCTTGAGATTTATTTTGATCTTTCTTTGGCGATTTTCAACCTCTGAAGCAAATCAGGACAAGTTCTGATAAATCTTCATGTTTTGGTGATTTTGCAAATTAATGTAAATAAAAAACAAAAAAAACAAAAAAAACAGGTAACATGCCATTTTAGACCAATAAAAGTCTTTCTAATTAGTTAGTTCTTCCTGAGATCTTAATGGGTGTCTTACGGCATCGGATAGTATTTCTGAAAAAAAAGTTTTTAAGCTTATCGCCTTGTTTACTTCCTGGTTCGGTAAAGGGGTCCTAAAAAGCCACAACCACACAAACACCTGTCGTTGCCAGCTGCTGCCACCAGTTAATCTATAACACCGGCTCTCGTGGCTCGGCTCTCTGAAAAGAGCCGATTCTTTCGGCTCCCAAACGGTTCTTGACTCGTGATCATCTGTAACTTCTGATTTTAGTGCAACTTGGCAAATATGAATGTTTTTATGTTAAAATATCCCTTTGCATTCAGAGTCGTAACGCTCAAACATCTGATTTTACTGAATGCAACCGGTTCTGTTCACTGAGCAAAACTAACCTGGGATTCCAGCTGCTTCTGGACCCAGGAGGTTCTGGTCTCTAATATGAGTGTTGCAGCTTCTGGTGGCCTTGAAAGACAAAAATCAATAACTGACTCAATAGACTGATGTCTCATGTGAAAGGGGAGGATTTGTTCCAGGCTGTCAGATATTTTATGGGTTTTGTAAAACAGACGTAGTTTCCACTCACCCAGATGGATTTTCCACTAGTCTGCTGCCTCTCAGTTTTCACATAATGATAAGATCCCAGATCCTCACCTGTGATTGTCCACAAGGTTGCCAGGCAACCAACCAAATCAAAGCTCTGCAGTGAGAGGAGCACATTTTGACAGCAAATCAACAGTTTCTGAGCTTTATCCTACACTTTCACTCCATGTATAATTTATGCTGACTTCTGCGTGAAATATTTTATAAATGTAGCATTAACAAGAATGTTTGGTTCAACCTTTAGTGTGGAAACTATTGAACATTTTATCTTTCATGGCCAGATGTCAGATTTATAAAGTGTCTGTGCGTCTGACCAGGTGTGTGAATTATAGTTTATCTACGTGACAGACGGCCTTCACATTTTACATTATAGTTTAAAATATTAAGTCAAATATAGAAAAAAATGTTATCTAATAGGTAATTTCTGCTGTAAACATGGGACTGTCTGAACACAACAAAAAGAAAAAAGAAATAAAAAGTTGTCCACAAAAAGCAACAACTCTATTAATATTTTCTTATATTACATTTAGTGTCGCAATATCAGAACGTCTTTCAGCACCGGCCACTAGGGGGCAGCACAACATCTCCCTCCCACCATCCTGTCATAATGAGTAGTTTGGACCCAAAACAAAGAAGCTGAGGCAACATGTGACCTTGGGTACAGCTTTGGTTATGTGTGGAGAACCTTAAATCCTCTTTTCACACAGATAAGTTTGTAAAAATCACCAGAGGCTCTGCTGCAAATTAAACACAGTTTATTCAGCTCACAAAAGCCTATGGGCATAAATAGTCAGTTTATTTTATTGTACAAAAGTGACCACTCTAAAACCAGGAGTCGATGCTGGCCTTGGAAACCTTACAGCTGAAAACCAGTTAAAACCCAATTAAATAAAGTTTGACTGCTTGGGGGAGGAATAATAAAGAAAACACAAATATAACTAAATGAACTTGAGTGTTCCCCAACAAAAACACACTCACACAAAAATCCCTGTGAATAAAACAAAGAAAAGAAAAACTCTCCTTCCACTCGTCTCCTAGATAAAACAGCCTGGGACCCAGAGACAGCAAAGAGGGCTGGACAATAAAACTCCCCTTCTCTAGACAAAAACCAAAAAAATAAATAAAATACTTTGGATCAATTATAACTTTTCAGAAAAGAAAGTCTAAACTAATACAACAATTGAAACAAAACTAAAACCAACAGTATCAGGCCAACCTGCACACAAAAGAGAGAGTTAGACAAATAATAATAATAAACTGCCTTTTCCTCCTCTACAGTGAAACAGTTAGCGGCGCTCTGTTTCTCTCTAGAGTTTGTTTCCTGCAACAATCAAGTGGACGAATCAGAAATAAGTCATTGTAACCCAGCTCACGCTTCATGTTAAACATTCCTCTGGATGAATCATGAAGCAAATTTCTCTTTGCCATTCATCCTTGAAATAGATGCCAGTTACAGCTGGCAGCACTGCTCTCTCAGGAGCAACAGGGGAGGGTCCGTCCAGTTGCCTTTGCCAGCCCAGGACTCAGACCTGCTGAGAGGAACATGTCCAACTACAGTTCCATGAAGTTAGAGTTCCTGGCACTAAAGTGGGCAATGAGAGAAATTTCAAGACTATTTTCTGGGTCAACAATGTATCATATGGACTGATAATAATCCCCTTAGCCGTTTGAACACAGCTAGACTTGGGGCAACCAAACAGCGTTGGGCAGTACAGTTGGCAGATTTTAACTTTTCTATCTGTTACGGATCAGGCCAGGCAAATGAGAACGCGGACGCCCGTTCAAGAAAGTTACCAACAGTAACAGAGGCTGACATTCCTCTGCCTGGGACCTTGGTTCCCTTGATGAAGCAGCCTGCCTGTCCAGATGTGATCCAGCATGTGCTCCAAGCTGCAGTGTCTGTTTTTCCTGCTCATACCCCTGATGACCTCATTGCACTCCAAGAAGCTGATCCTACTAGAAGTGCTTTTCTAAAGTCATGGAAGACAGAGATGTCCAGATAAAGCAGAGAGGGCTAGTCTCTCCCCAAAAGTCCTGGAGCTGCTTCGACAGTGGAGCAAGGTGAACCAGCTGAACGGCCGGTTATATCGCTGCATACAACATCCTGATGGGGAAGAGGAAACCCATCAATTGCTGCTAACCAATTCATTGAAGGAGGAGGTGATGAAACAGCTTCACCAAAGTCATGGACATCAGGGAGTGGAGCGGACCACTGGGCTCATTAGGGAGAGCTACTGGTCTCTGATGCACAGAGATCAGAGATTGGTGCCAACAATGTGAACGCTGTATCTTGGCCAAAGCTACACACCCCCAGGCACTGGCAGCCATGGGTCATTTGTTGGCCTCAAGACCAAACCAAGCAATAGATTTCACTTTGCTGGAACCATCACAAGATGGTAAGAAAAATGTTCTTATCATGACTGATGTGTTTTCAAAATTTACCCAGGCTGTAGCAACCAAAGACCAGAGGGCCTCTACCATTACTAAGGTTCTTGTACAAGACTGGTTTTACAAGTTCAGTGTTCCAGCAAGACTATACTGCGATCAGGGCCAGAATTTTGAAAGTGCATTGATTCAGCAGTTGTGAGCTGTATGGAGTGCAGAAGACTCTTACTTCCCCCTACCATCCTGAAGGCACCGGCCAATGTGAAAGATTTAATAGAACATTACATGATCTGCTGCGAACTCTACCTATTGAGAGGAAGGGAAATTGGCCTCATTATTTGCCTCAAGTTCTGCATTCCTACAACACCACAGTCCATCAGTCCACGGTTGAGTCTCCTTACCTTTTGATGTTTGGCCAAGAGCCATGCTTACCTGTTGACTTTCTCCTTGGAAGGGTTCCAGAGACCCGAGAGCAGAGAGTGGAGGACTGGGTCCGAGAGCATAGGCACAGACTACAGGTTGCCTTCGATGGTGCCTGAAAGTCTGGCAAGTGAATTGTCCGAAAAACAACTGGTCTATGTTCAAGACCACAGTAACAAAGGAAGGAGTAAGATTCAGGATGTATGGAATCCAATAATCCATACTGTGATAAAAGCTCCGACTTCAGGAGGTTCTGTGTTCGCTATTGGACCCTTGGATAACCTTCAGAGGCTGAGGACAGTGCACCGTCTGATGTTGAAACCAGTTCCTGAAGGACTCTGGCCCCAAGACCTCAGGAGAGGCAAGGACTCTTCCAACATTAGGGAAGAGGAGGCGGACGAGGAACTTGATGTCATCGATGTTGTAACTCGATCAACAGTGTGGAGGCACCTGCCTCTACAGTTCAGGTGTGTGAAAGTCAATGCACCCTCCCTGTTCTCCCTCAATCTTCCCCTGCAGTTGCTCTTCAAGAGACAGGAGAAAGCTTGGGTCCCTTCCGACGGACGACAAGGAAAACAGGGTTATCATTCAAACCCTCGTCATCTTCCAGAGAGGCCAAGATGTCGGGCAGAAAGGGCTACAGATCACTGGTAGCAGCGTGGCTGACGTCTTTCGACCATGGTGTCAGTAAGATCTGTATATTGACGGGCCGTCAACACAAAAAGCTGGGGTAGTTTGTAGCCGGAGCATCTTGTCCCTGAAGCATGGTGCTGCGCACTCTTCCTCTTGCCCATATAAGGAAGATGCTGTTCTGGAGCGCGGCTGGTTTGTTAGGGGGACAGGTAATCAGCATTTACCTTTAAAAGCAGGTAGATCGCTGAGGGGATCAGAGCCCAGGCTGATGATTCATCCAGAGGAATGTTTAACATTACATGTGGATGTTAAACTTGATTGTTGAACAAGAGAAACACAGGAACAAGCCTGATCTAACCAAATTAAAAGCTGAGAATAATATTGAAACCAGGATCAAATTAAACTTCAGAGGTGTCCAATCCTGTCCTCAGGGCCTGATGTCCTGCAGCTCTTTAATGTCTCCCTGGTTCAACACGCTGCAGTCACATCTGAATCACCTCCTAACTGCAGTCCAGTTCTCCAGAGTCCTGATACTGACCTCATTATTGACTCAGGTGTGTTGAAGCCTCTATAAGGACAGAAGCCCCTCCTGCCCCCCCAGGCCTGGATTTACCCCCCTGTCCTAACACATCCTCTGTCTTCTCTCTATTTCCTTTCACTCTACATCCATGATAAAGTTTCTCTCTCTGCTCCTCTTGTCCAACATTACCCAAGTTACTAGATAAGAAGGAAACTTTCATTTATTTATGTTATTTCACCTATTTTATGCAGTTTGTTTCATTTACAAGAGACCTGTTGTACTGTCAGATCTTTAAAACATTCTGAATATGAAGTATTATATTCCTGCTTGTCATTGTGACCTGAGTTAAATGTGCGTTGATCCTGTGAAGGTTTGTCTGCTGCTCTGGTCCCTTGATGTGGAGGAAGGAGGCGGGTTCAGCTCAGTGACAGCAGCTGAACTGAAGCTTCAGATCAGTCAGAGCTACGATGAGACCAACATCTCTACCAGCTTCACTCTGTGAGTACAAACACTTTATGATCCGTTTGGGTCAAAGTTCTGCTGGGCTTCATGGTTCTGATGGTTCATTTAGAGTTTAGAGGCAAAACGTAAAAGAAAATCAGAGTTTTTTTAAATGTATAATTATCCTCATTGTTTCCCAAACTAGTCAGATTTTAAAGAGTTTCAGTTTCTGATCTAAATATTTAATTTTTCTTTAGTTCTGGCCTCATTGCTGAGCTTTACTGGGGTTAAAGGTTGGTAAACATCTCTTGGAAAACTAAATGTTCACATTTTCAAATATGTTGTTTCAAAATTTATTAATTTCAGATTTTTTTTTCTGCAACTGAAATTATAATAATTGTGTCATTTTAGTCTCTCCAGTTGCTCTGACTGTGAGTCCCAGCAGATCCCAGTTCTTTAGAGGAGAATCAGTGACTCTGATCTGTGAGGATGAAAACAGATCAGCTGGATGGACTGTGAGGAGAAACACGACTGGAGGAACCAGGAAGCCATGTGAAGGATGGGGGAAATTAAATGGTTCTACCTGTAACATGACCTTCATGCACCCATCAGATACTGGTCTGTACTGGTGTGAGTCTAGATCCTCCAGCAGCAGCAGCAGCAGCAGCAGCGGCAGCAGCAGCAGCAGCAGCAGCAGCAGCGGCAGCAGCAGCAGCAGCGGCAGCAGCAGCAGCATCCAGCTCTCTGTCTCTGGTAAGATCAGACTGTGGAGTTAGTGTTGCTGTGTGGAAATGGATGAAATGCTGTAGTTTGTCTCTGTGTTGAGGTGGATCAGTGATCCTGCAGAGTCCTGTCCTCCCTGTGATGGAGGGAGATGACGTCACTCTGAGCTGCAGAGCAAGGAATCCAACCCACAACCTCCCAGCTGCTTTCTATAAAGATGGCTCCTTCATTGGTGATGGATCATCAGGTCACATGACCCTCCTCCATGTTTCCAGCTCTGATGAAGGCCTCTATAAATGTAGCATCAGCGGTCAGGGAGAGTCTCCATCCAGCTGGATCTCTGTCAAAGGTCAGAGGTCAGGGAGGTTAAATAAATCCTGAACTTTAAGTTTTAACATGAATTTATAACTTATTAAATCTTTATTTTAGAGAAACCATCAACCACGTCTTCCCCATCAACTCCTCCTCCTTCATCATCATCTTCATCTTCCTCCCAGTTTCTCCTCTATGGTCTCTTGTCTCTATCAGCTGGTGTTGTTCTGGTTCTACTGGTTCTACTGGTCAAACGTCACATTAACAGAGAATCTAAAGGTGAGATCAACATGATGCATGCAGCTGTTAACTCTAAATTATTTTAGTTGTGAGTTTTTGTAAGTTTTTATATTTTCATTTGCAGAAATCTATTTTTCAATAATTTATCAATAATAATTAATTTTCAGGTAATCAGGAAGTTGAAGAGAAAAGATTAACTCACACTGATGTTAAAATATCACAGCAGGAAGAAAAGAAAAACAAACCAATCAAAGGTAAAAATGTTTTATTTTTAAAAACTAAAGAATTGAAGTTTTATTAGTTTTTCTATTGATCAGATTAAGTTCATTGATCAATTAGATGTTCAAATATGTTTGTGCAAAAACTCAAGACAAATAAAGGTTGATAGTTTAACAATTTCAAATATTTGAATGAGAAGAAAATATGTCACTATTATGAATTAATCAGTTATATTAATATATCAATAAACCTTTTAATCACCTAAATATTATAAAGTATTGAACCACTTTCTGTTTCTAATGTGTTTTCATGTCATGATGTGAGATTTTTTTATTTTATTTCTAATATAAATGATCAATATTTCCATACAAACTGATTAAATATGAATTATTCCAGTTATTTTCTGTTCGTCTCCAGTTGTTTGTTCAGCAGGTTAAAGTTAAAGTTTGTCATGACGCTTCGCAGCAGTTTGTGGTTTTTCTGCTAACTGACGCTAACAGACTCTGAGGTCGTCCAGTTTCCTGTTTCGGCTTCAGGTTGTCATGGCAACGCTGTCGACCCGACAGATTCACTGTTAAAATACATTTTAACATCATGTTTATTAGTTTCTTCATATCAGTGTCTGATTGAATCAGACGTGATAAACTTTATTATGATAGGCAGAAATTTAAATGAGAATCAAATGAATTTTATAAAATATCTCAATGTGGAAACAAAGCTGCATATTTTTACAGATTTTAGTTGGAAAAGAAATCGCTTACAAAAGCAAAGAGAAAAAGAAAAAGTGAAATGTTTAGGAGAACCTGAAGAAATGAAAGGAGCTGAGAGTTTAATCCAACCTGGACAGAGATCTGAACAAACACAGGATGAGTTTATATTCACTTTAACATTATAATATTCTAAAATATCCAGATTATCACTTCAGATCTGAGTTTTTCCGTTTCTGAATCTAAGTACAGGAGATGTTTAGTTTTCATCAGTAAATGTAAAACAAACAGAATCTCTGAGTTAATTCAGTGATCAGTTGGTCCTGTTGATCCTCTCACAGCGTTTAGTGGTTCTATAAATGATCAGGCTGTGATGATCATCACAGATCAGCTTGTTTTCCTGCCAGGCTGACAGAAACATGTGAAGCTTGTTCATGTGAAGCTCAGGCTGCGGTTTGGTCTTCAGCCGTCGACTCAAACCTCACAAACTGTTTGCTTCTGACTGCGATGTGAAAACGTCTCACTGGGAGGATAAAGGTGAGAAGTTTGGTGGTTTCTGCTGCTGCTAGAGACCAGAAAACGTTTCCTGATGCAGCCAAACTGCTACAACGCTGCAGGTCAACTGAAATATTGATCATTTATAGGTCGTGTGTTTCCATAGATTCTCTTTATTTCATTCTGATTAAACTCTCAGCTCCTGTGTTCCTGTCCAGGTTGTCCTGCATTACTTAATGACCACTGGGGCAGAATGAGCTGGTAGAATAATGGATCAATATCTCTGTAAAGATTCTCAGTAGATCAGTGGATTCTCAAACATTCTGCATGTAAGTCATTAAAGCTGCAGCTCTGGTAAACAATCGCTGTCCAGAGTTGTCTGCTGCGTTCAGATCCTAATGACCACTGGTGGCAGAATGAGCTGGTAGAAATCATGGATCAACTTTTAGTTTCTCTGTAAAGATCTCAGATATGATCAGTGGATTCTCAGAACATCAGCAGTAGATTAAACTCATTAAAACTGCAGCTCACTAGAAACCAAAGATTAGCTTTAAGAAGTTTCAGCTGCGTTGAGATCCTCTCAGATGCAGCTGATGGGAAAACTCAACACTTTTAGTTTCCTGCAACATCAGATTATGTCACTGGACAGAACCAGCTAGATTAAACTATTCAAGATGAGTCACTACAAACAAGATTAGCTTTAAAATCAGAGTGAAGTTCAGATCCTAGAAAACTCAACATTTCATAATCTCGTTGTTCCTCATGATAATCAGCCAGATTAACATCCAGATAATCCAGATTACCCAGAGATAATCCTAGATTACCCAGAGAACATGGAGACAGGAACATCTGATCAGATCCATAATTGCTGCAATATTTATGTAATAATTTAATTTTTACTGACAGGAAGCTTTAAAAATGAATCATTTTATAGTTCAACATCTGTTAGCAGCAGTTAGCTTCAGGCTAGTCAGTTAGCATTAGCCACGCTAGCAGCAGTGGTGCTACAGAGGCTAGCTTAGCTGCAGCTAAATGATTGAGCTTCAGTAATCTGATGTTTTCTTCTTCTGCAGCTCTGAGGCGGCGCTGCTTCACTACTGTTCTGTACGCCACCATGACAGAAGAAGAAGAAAAACTTTGATGCTGAAACTCCTGGAGACAGAAAATGTTGTTGATGTGAAACTGGATCCACTGACAACAGGAAGAAAACATCAGTTCTGTTACTCACATAGTTTCTTTTCTACACTGGAAACTTGTTCATTCAGAAGAATCTGATTTATGATTCTTACAATAAATAAATGCAGGAGAACAACATCAACTCCAGATGGAGAAAAATGTTTCAGTTTCTTCCCTCATGAATGTATTTAATGTTTCATTCTCACTTCAGTCTCATGTTTTCACTCACTGTTTTTATTTTAAATGTCTGAACTGTTAAAACCTCAGCAGCTTCGGCCTGTTAACCAGTTTAACCAATTTAACTAGTTTAACCAGTTTAACCTGCGGTTCTGCAACTTGTTGAGAACATGATGTTCAGTCTGTTTGTCTGTTTCTGGCTCAGCAGTGGAAACTTATTTACAGTGTGTGAAAAAAACTAAACCAAAACCTCAGATTAAACCTTTTAAACTGCAGAAAATCCCTCAGTGTGTTAAACCAAACAGCAGCTTCAGGTTTTTTTCTGTTATTTTGTCTAAAAATATCTTTGCAATAAAATAACTCAAATGATCCAGATGTTTGTCTCCATTTTTGTCATCTTTATTGGTAAAATCAAAGTTTAAAATAATTCTGGTGGACAAATACTGCAGGCTCTGCTGCCCCCTTGTGGACAAACACTGCATGCTCTGCTGCCCCCTGGTGGACAAACACTGCAGGCTCTGCTGCCCCCTGGTGGACAAACACTGCATGCTCTGCTGCCCCCTGGTGGACAAATACTTCAGGCTCTGCTGCCCCCTGGTGGACAAACACTGCAGGCTCTGCTGCCCCCTGGTGGACAAACACTGCAGCTAAACATCCTGCAAATCTATGAAGAGAAAAATCAGCTTTGGACAAAAAATAGTTTCATCAAATGTTAAAAATTGACTTTGGAACAATTTTTAAAAGATAAAAAACACTTTCAGAATTTCACAAACAGTTTGTGAACCAAACCAGGTGTGTGAGGATCTTTGCTCTGATTGGACAGAACTGCCAGGGGGCGGGGCAGAAACCAGAGCAGAGAGATCCAGTTGATCCAGTGGAGGAATCTGGTCCAGAACAGCAGCAGTGGATTAATGAATCCTGAGTTTAATTAAACAATCTGAGATGGTTTAGAAACATAAAACTATAATCACAGCAGGTTAGGAACATATTTAGTGTTGAGTGAATAAATTCAGCAGAAAAATAAATTAATATACTCTGATATCTCTAAGGATGACACAGTTATTACATTTAGTACTCATCATCTGAGTTAACAGAAGGTTTGATCATTTTAAGGTTGGAAAAACTGGAAAGTTGAGTCAAAGAATCAGGAAGAACAGAAACAATGTGGAGCAAACAGAACCACCTTCCTGCTGGGAACCAATGAGGTGAGCCGGGTCGGGTCATGTGACCAACAGCTGACTGACACAAACACACCAACCAGCTTCACTCGCTCAGCAGGGAGCCGCTCAGCTCAGCAGGGAGCCGCTCAGCTCAGCAGGGAGCCGCTCAGCTCAGCAGGGAGCCGCTCAGCAGGTGAGATTTACTTTCTGATTGACATGAAACAGAAGAGAAAATGATTTTATTCACAGAAATAAATCTGTTAATCTGGAAGAATAAAGACAAATTCACCACCACAGATATTAATGGTGATTATTGATTATTAGAAAAAAGTTTCCATGAGTGTAAATGTTTCTGATTGTTTCCTGAATGTCTGATGATCATCTGGAACTGAGAGAAGATGAGAATAAATTTTATTATTTAAACATTTAATAACTTTAGATTCTATAAAATGTTACTGAAAATAATTGATCTAAATTGAAACAATCAGATGTTTTGATCTGTTCCAGATTAAGGAGTCCAGTATTCATACCAGTTCTCCCAGTTCTGATCCAAAACCTGATGAAGAATCTCTTTGTTCCTATTGGATCATTTGTTTATGCAAAACCAGATTCTGTTTCATTTGGTAACCAAACAGGAACCAGATCCAGTTCCTGGGGAAATCCTCAGAAAATGTGGAACTGAGGAAGTTCTGCTTCTTTTTGGTTCTTTAATTCACCAAAATTAAAGGGGTTCTAGTTCTGATGACGAGAACCTCGTCATCAGAACAGACGAGGTTCTGATGGGTCCTGATGGTTCTGATGGTCCAGTGTGAGCCCGTCTCGGACCCGGTCAGACTGAGTAAATAAAGTCGCCCTGCATGTCCTCAGTTCCTCCTTCATGCTTCAGTCCAACTGTAAATAATCAGATGTTGGATCAACAGATAAAATCAAACCAAACGTCTGATTGGATCAAGTTTAACTATTTTAACTAAAAGTCATTTTTTAAATGGTTTGATGATGTTGGCTGTCAGAAGGTCGTCTCCGTAGAAACCTGGTTGTCATGGTGATCGGTTGTGGGATCAGTTGTTTTCTAAGCACTTTCTGTTTCTTGAGGAAACGATGAGTCGGCTGTCGGCCATTTTGTGACCATAGAAAACTTTTCTTACTTTCCTGCTTTTATTTCAATTTAGTTTAGTTTCAGTTTAATTTATAAAACTGTCTGATTGTTAAACCAAAGCAGGTTTTACAGTAAATATAAACTCAACTGAGGAAAACATGAATCTATTTTTATTTTAAAATCAGTCTGGATAATATAGATATGAAGGATCAATCAATCAATTAATTCTTTATTTTCACAGCAAAATTTAATAGAAGATGAAACAGAAACTATAAAAGTTTCAACATAAAGAAACTAAATTATTTTCCCAAAGATCCAGTTTGTTGTGCAGACATCAGAAAAACATCAGAAAACATCAGAAAAACATCAGAAAACATCAAAGTTTTGATGTTTACTGATGTTTCTGATGTCTGCATGTGTTTTACTGCACATCAGTAAAACATGTGCAGACATGTTTTACTGATGTGCAGTAAAACACGTCAATCAGATAAAGTTTCTCTTGAAGGAACAAGAAGCAGCTGATTTAAAAATGATTTCATTTATTGTCACCAGAAGGTTGAATAGATTTAAATCTGACAAACCAACTATTGTTTCTCCTGCATTACTCCACTCCGTCCACCAGGTGGTGTTTGTTCTCTCAGGTGACGTCAGCAGGTGTGATCAGAAGCTCATTCTCTGGAAAGTTTTCACTCATTTAGTGTTTTAGAGACAGAAGCTGCTGATCAGGTTTAAAGTCTCTCAGCCAATCAGCTGCTTCTCTTTGTTTCCATGACAAAAGGAGAAACTCAGAGTTTCAGCTGCGGTTCAGTGAAATTTCCTCAAACTGGTTTCTGATCCTTCATCATCATCATCATATCATCAGCATGTTTACAGCTGATGATAAAACTGCTGACCAGGCAGTGAATGAAATATAGAGTGATATTATATTATATATAATGATCATTTATATATTATATAAGAATAATATTGTTTTATTGGTTTTTGTTCAGGTTTAACGTTTGTTAATATTAAATCTTTCAGATTTTAAATCATTTTCAGTAAAAGTTAAACCTTGACAGGAATCATTTTATCCTTAATAAAAATATATTTTAAGAAATAAACATGAATAAAAAACATGTTAAATTATTGATGCATTTCAAGGTTTTCAGGATTCAGACATTTTATTTCCAAACTGCTTCTGGTTTCTGTTGGACCTTTAATATCAGTTTCATTCATACATTTGAACTGAAAACATGAAAAAGTTCATTTCATGTTGATCAGATGGTATCAATGTTTCTACAGAAACTGAAAGCTTTTCTTTCCTCTCCTGTAAAGTTCAGTTTATGATACATGAGGTTTTGTTCAGGATGTGAGGATCCGGTCCAGAACCAGAACCGTTGATCCGTTTAACTTCAGTTTCTCCTGCAGATCAGATGAAGATCTCAGCTGATCCTGGACTCTCCGTCAGTCTGAGCTGCAGGAAAACAGGAATGTCCTGAAGGACGGATTCAGCTGCGATCAGATCCAACCTGCCGACAGACACGTTTCATCTCGTTGGTATGAAAGGTATCTTATTGTTGTTTGGTCTCTCCCTTTCCCAGCAACCAGACTATTATTATAACACAAAGATCAGGTTCACTGTGTTTAAACACAATGAAGATCATAAAGCTCTTCTTTATGGTCAGAGAGCTGAAGTCACATCATAAAAGCTTCAAGGTTTTTATGATGTCATCATTTACATCATCAGGAACAACTTCTCTGTTATCTGAACTACAGAGGAGCCATTTTGAATGTCGGCTATAAAGAAGGAAGTTTCTCATGAACAAATGTAGCTGTGAGAAATGATTCATAAATTTATATTTGACGTTTTAACTAAGAGTTTCAGCTTGTGAAAGTCAACATATCATAGGAAAACCTGTCAGGAACAAAGATGCTGGATTTCTGTTAGATTTCATCATCTGAGCTCAACATTTCATTCTGCACAGAACCACAACATAAACTGTCCTGCATCAGAACCAGGTTCATTCTCACCTGTTTAGCAGCTGAACAGGTGAGAATGAACCTTCATGCAGTTTAGAGCAGCTGATGCGTGTTTCCAAACACGTGGATCTTCATTCTGTTCTCTGCAATGTTCTTGTCCAGGTTCTTATCTTCATACCAGAGGAAACGGAGATAATCTGTATGATAACAGCAGAACATTTTCTGTACATCTGCTGTGACGCCTACCGGCTGTGATAAAGACTTCTTTATCCATAATGCTCAGAAAAGCTTTATCGTTTACAGACTATATTGATTTATTATCATCTTTGGATCTTTCAAACACTGAATGTCTGTGATTCTCTGCAGGAACAGAAATGATCCTGCAGATCCATCTGAACCAGCATCCATTCTGGTTCTGACTGACTGATGATGGAGGAACCAGAACAGAGCCTGGTCCAATCAGCACCATCCACCTGATGGAGCTCCTCCTCCTCAACAGGTTGGTCTTTCAGTTTGTTGGTTTGGTTCTGTTTGTATAAAGATAAATGTTAGCTTTATGGGAAGTTCACTTGAAGAAAACACATTTTGCTTTTTAAGATGGACAAAAAACAAAATGTGAAATTAAACCAACTGGAGATGAACTTTTTCTCGTTGACGTTTTATGTCACAATCTGGTGATATTGATCCATCCTGATAAATCCACAACCAACAGAGTCCAGGCCGGTTCAGCCAATCAGCTCTCTAGATAGTTAGCTTACATAGCCACATAGCTAGCTTACATACCTATATAGCTATCTAGCTTACAAAGCTCTCTAGATAGCTAGCTTACATAGCTACACAGCTAGCTTACATAGCTACACAGCCAGATACATTCGTGAATTGTTTTTTAAGATGCTTCATTTTGTGTAAATTATTTGATAAAAAGCTCAGAGGTTTGCACTCCTGCAGTTCTTCCTGTGAAACAGCAGGGGGCAGTAAAGACTTCAGACTCTATAAACTTACATTCAGTTTCTGACAGTTTGGAACCAGAAACGTTTAAATCTTTGCTTTTTCCCGCTGATGTTAAGAAGTATTTTAAACTGTGTTGATGATGTAATAATGCATTATGTAACAGTAACATAAACACCACAGACTGTTCTGTTCTGATCCAGTTATTGTTCAGGTAGTTTGCAGATCCTGGATGTGACCTTTACTAAAGGTCAGGGATCCTCATGTTCTCGGAGCTGATTGGACCATCTGACCTTTAACCTGCTGGTTCTGGATTTAGATTCTGGTTATTTTATTAGATTTGGAAACAGAGTGGCTGAAAAAACCCTCAGATATTTTCTTAAACACTAAATAAATGAATATCATATATATTATTATGATTAACAGTATTTAATGACCTAAACAGAAACAATCCAACAATTCATAAAATCAGGTACTTTAGGGACAATATTCAATTATTTTAATTAAAAATCAACTTAACTTTATAATAAAGTGACAGTTATGAAACAATTTGTGTAACTTTTGATTTTAAAACAATCTGGTCTGACCAGAAATGACAGATTAAACCTGAGCTGATTCTGTGCTACAGTTATAAATGAAAGGTTAAAGGTCAAAGGTCAGCCAGTCGTCCCTGGTTGACCCTCGTGAATCTAACAAAACTCGTGTCAAACTGAAACATTTTGAAGATTTTGAAGAAAATCCGTAATTTCTGCAAAGAAGAAACATTTGTCCAACATAACGACGGATTTAAAGGACGGTAAGTTTATGTTTTATGTTTTTAATAGACAGGATTGATGTGGATGAGCTGAACATCATCTGAACATGTTGGTTGACCTGCTGACCTCTGATGATTCAACAATCTGCATTTATTTTACAAGTTATTACAATAAAGATCCAAACTGTGGATTTATTTATTGTTGACTCTGTAACCAAGAACATGATCTCCGTCAGACAGAAATGAAATGTTACTAATGACTCTGAGTTAGACTGAAGCAGCTTGAAGTAACAGCAACAGGATCAGACATTGAACCAGTGAAACCAGTGAAACCAGTGAAACATTTTGGTTAGACTGGAGAAATGCTGCAATAAATACCAGAAATATCAGAAACGTAATAAATGAAATGATTTAGATGCTTCAGCAGGAACATTTAACACAAACTGTTTAGTTTATGAAACAATATAAACACATTTAGTCATATTTAATAAGATGGAATAAATGTGCAGATGAAGCTTGTTAGTCAGATTAAAAGTATATTTAGAAAATTCACATTTCTGCATTAAAAAGTTATTTATTGGTCTGATTAATATTAATCTTCAATCTATTTCATCTGTTTCACTTTATGAATTGATTTAGTGAAATAAATGAACTTTTCAATAATATTCCAACTTATTGAATATGACTGATTAGTAACAGAAAATAAAAACATTTTAATCCTGATAAAACGTCACAAACTGTCAGCAGATCCTGACACTGAGCATCCAGTCCAGTTTGGACGGGTTCTGTAACGGTTCTGTAATGGTTCTGTAATGGTTCTGTAACGGTTCTGTAATGGTTCTGTAACGGTTCTGTAACGGCCCGGTTCGGTTCTGGTGAAGGACAGAACCAGCTGATACCAGTTTGGGTTTCCTCTGTTGGTGCCGATGTAACATTCATTCTGTGGTTCTGGATGAAGGTTCTGGATCATCATCCTTCAGATCAGATTGGACTCACTGCTCAGCTGGTTGGTTCTGATCCGTTAAAGGCTGCTGAGCTGCAAGTGGATCTCCAGAACTCTGGATTGACTTTGGACTCAAACACAAAGGTTTTTTACGGATAAATAAGACAACCGAAGCTAAGAAAAGCATCAATACTCCAACCACCACCAGAACAATCACATAACTCATCCCAGCAGGTCCGTCTCTGTTCCCTCCATCAGGTTCACCTGCAGAACAGAACCAGGTGTTATTCTGATGTTCAGGTAGAAAATGACTGAAGGTCATCATCTGACCTCAGACCAGCTGATTTCTAGACTCTCAATAAAACATGGTTAAAGGTGATGATGTAAAAACTCTGAGTTTCCTGTTCATAAAGAAAAGCGACATTTTCAATATGTCACCATGGCAACAATCCTGGTACAACCTGCTGCTAGCAGCTTTTCTGTCTGTCAACCTGAAGTTTTACAGATTTGATTTTCTTCAACTTTATTAGAGCAGAAAAAATGAAGTTTATGACCAATAATGTTCATTATGTCAACATTTTGTTTTTGTTTTTGTTTTTCCTGTAAAGTTTTAACAATCTAGATTGAGCGTCTATTATCTTGTTTAACAATCAATAGCCATTGATAAGGCGGCAGGGCATTTATTAATAAATTGGATCAATAATAATGGATTAAACTGGTGAACTCTGTAACAACAAGAGAGAAAATGGCTGAATGAGGATAAATTAGCACTGAGGCTAATTTATTTAAACCTTCACCAGGTTTAACGACTAACTGCCAAGTTACAAGCAGCTGGAGTGAAAGGTGGGAACACAAGATGGCGGATGGCGCTGCGTGGTGACATCATCCCTGAAAACTGGCGTCAGGTTAAAGGTCAAGGGATGCAGCTAAAGGTCACTGCTGCCGTTAGCGTTAGCAGCCAGGGACAGGAGACGCAGCCTTGTGGGTCTTTTGGTGAAAAGTTTTCACCTGTTCAGGAATGAAAGAGTTGATGTTTCTGTTTTATGAGGTCGTTGGTTCATTGAGGGACGTTGATGAACCTGCTGCAGCTGCTGCAGCGCCACCTTCTGGCAGAAACAGGAGAGACGCAGCGGGGGGGAGACGTCATCGGAGCGGTGTCTCTCTGAGTCCAGTAATCTGATTACTGGTCTCTGCTGGTCTTGTGGACCAGTACAGCTGGGAGTTTGACTGGCCACTTTTATTGGGTTTGGTTTGGTCTGTCATGGCCGCCTCTCTACTGACCTCAGTCACATGACCTCATGTCCAGGTCACCTGACCCTGTGCAGGTTGCTGTGTTAGCTGAGCTGTTAGCATGCTAACCTGTCTTCCCTTTGGTTCCTCAGTCAGGTTAATGTCAGGGTCTCTATTGTTGTTGGCTGGACCTTTAGGGCCTGAAGGGCCACATTATGTATCAATACATCTTCCACAGTAACTGATGGAGTGTCAGGACATGCTGTCCTCTGTATGTCTGATCGGGTCAGGATAGCACCAGCTGCTACTGGTTACCAGCTTCTCCTCCAGACTGGTTGTCATGGTAATTACTAGACCCAGAACCACTTCCTGGTTCATCCTGGAGGATCCAGGGACGGATCTCATCCTGCAGGGACTCAGACTGTCGGATGGTCGCAGCTGGTCACAGTTTATGTTTCCAGATAAACAAAGCAGCAAGCTTCAGGTCAAAGGTCATTCTTTCAATGCACAAAGTAAAGGTAGGTCTGGCCCTTGACCAGCTGACTCAAGATGATCTCATTTGGTTTCTGCAGAGCTTCAGGATTCCTGCCATGCAGAAGATCACCTGAAGGCAGGTTCTTGTCTCTGAGCTCATTTTAAAGCTCTATGATGTCACAGGGATCCGTCCTCAGTAGAATCTCCTCAACCAATGATGTTTATGTAGCACTGAGGTAATAAATGCTGAGCCTTCTGGGATTCAGAGTCTCTTTGTCCTCTGGTCTGTAATCTGGATCAGGACTCAGTCCGTGGTTCTCTGGTCGTTGGGTCCAAGCACACATTATTACACCTCACTGACTTCTGCTCATTTCACAGGAATTGTTATTATCCATCCTTTACACCCACTTGTCCCCACAGGGCTGTGGGAGGACTGGTGTCACTGGATGATGGGTTTTGCTCACATCAGTTATTTTTAACAGATTGTAGCTTCTTAATATGTAGAGCAGAAAATATTTCAATGTAAGACTGAGCTGAGTGGACCTTTATGTTGGCTCTTTTAATGTGTCTCACTGATGTAACCAGGTGGAGTATTAGTTGAAAACAGTGTTTACATGAAGTGGCTGTAAATTCCCACCCATTTCAGGCTCATGAATGCATCTTTTCCCCATTTCCCCACCTTCACTTCCTGTTCACAGCATCATTGGGCTCATTAGTGTATATAGGTACGGGTTTTTCCGCCAAGCTGAGTGTCAGGTCCGTTATGTGCAGTTGGGTCTCGGTCGGATGAGCGCCGGGTCCGTCAGGGTTTGGATCATGGATTCTTGTGTTGCTGGTAAATGGATTTTGATGTCACCTGTTGCTGGTTCTGTGTAACATCAGGTTGCTTTTTATATTGTTGCTACTAGTTTGTCTGACATGACAAACTAAAGCCAATCAGTGTGTGGCTTTAATCACACACTGATTAAAGCCACACACTTTAATCAGTGTGTGGCTGATTAAAGTAGCAGTTTTTAATTTTACCTCATAGGGCTTTATTATTGTCACCAGACACTTTATTGCTGTTTTTTGGGTATTACAGATTGCTACTGTTGCATATTAAGCTCTTGGTTAGTTGGCTAATGGGTCGTCCTCTAGAGTTGGAGTCGTAGCACAAGCACTACAGAACTAGAACAACAGTTCAATTATTTTATGAGTTAGCTCCTATAGAGAATCCTGGTTAATCCTCCTATATAATGGCTGAACAGCGGCGCAGTTGGTAGCACTGTTGCCTTGCAGCAAGAAGGTCCTGGGTTTGATTCCCGGGAGTTTGCATGTTCTTCCTGTGCATGGTGGGTTCTCTTCCTCTCACAGTCCAAAATCATGACTGTCAGATTAACTGGTCTCTAAATTCTCCTTACGTGTGAGTGTGTGTGTGTCCTGTCTGTCTCTGTGTTGCCCTGCGACAGACTGGCGACCTGTCCAGGTGACCCCGCCTCACGCCAAGAACGTAGCTGGAGAGGCAGCAGCACCATATATATAAAAATTCCCTTCTCCCCCACCGCGGGTGGTTCTTATTCTCTGAGCTCGGGTCCTCTACCAGAGGCCTGGGAGCTTGAGGGTTCTGCAGTATCTTTGCTGTGCCTAGAACTGCACATTTCTGGACTGAGATGTCTGATGTTGTTCCTGGGATCTGTTGTAGCCACTGCTCCAGTTTGGGGGTGACTGCCCCGAGGGCCCCGATGACCACAGGCACCACTGTGGTCTTCACCTTCCAGGCCCTCCAGTTCCTCCCTGAGGCCCTGGTATTTCTCCAGTTTCTCCTTTTTCCTGATGTTGCAGTCACTCGGTGTGAAGTCAAAAAAAGAAAAAGAAAAAAAACATGCGCTCACTGTGTTCCACACGGACCTAAATAAGGGACGGACAGACGGACAATGAAATGAAAAAAGAAAGCGGAAGAGAAAGCCAAAGAAAGAAGACGGGAGTTTGAGGACTCTTTCAATCAGAGATCTTGTGCAGATCTGGATGAATCTGCAGACGGGCAGAGAGGCAGCCGGTAAGACAAGCTGTATTGTTGAGATCGGACTGCAAAGTTACCCACGTTCCTCCTGACGGACTTTTAGCTTCATCCGCTCATTAATACCCATTAACAGCAACACGCCTGAACTGAAGCGGTGGATTGTGGCGTTAATTGATTGATTTTTATGATTGAACTGATTGTGTTGTTGAATAGTTGGTTTAAGTGTTAAGTTTAACTATTTATTAACTTAGCAATAGATTAAGAAGAATAACAACTTGTTGAAGCTATTTATATTTATGAAATAAATATTTATGACTTGCATTGAAAAGTAGATATTTGTATATTTAAATAAATGTAAATATTATGCAATTGTAAAAATGAATTGAAATGTATTTTAAGGTTAAGGAACTTAAGTTTAGTTACTTGTTCATTTAACTTTAATTACTTTGTGGGTTTGATTCACAGTGGGTTGCTTAGTATTGTTTATATAGTTTGTTGTAATTTCCTTTGTAGTTTGAGTGAAATTAATTTGTGTAAATTTACTATAGATAAGTAATTATTTATTTTTCTTCTTTTGGGTTTGTTTAAAGATTTTTACCTGCTTCTGGACCAAATGTGAACATGTCCTGACACACACTAAATAAATGGAGGATAAAATGAAGAAGATTGTTTGGTCCTTTGAGTAAAATCCTGTTGACGGAAGTCTGCATTGATTTATCCATCCCTTTTCAAGTGGGGAAGCTGCGCAAACTAGAAGAAAACTTGACACTCGGTATCGCTACATCCACCACAACGGCTTTCCTCTGTTGTTTATCCACTACAATGTCCGGTTGGTTGGACCTTACCATTTTGTGTGTCTGGATCTGGAAGTCCCACAGGATCTTAGCTCGGCCATTCTCCACCACCTTTGGGGGTGTTCCCCACTTTGATCTCGGGGCTTCCAGTCCATATTCTGCACAGATGTTTCTGTACACTATGCCTGCCACTTGGTTATGTCGTTCCATGTACTCTTTCCCTGCCAGTATCTTGCATCCTGCTGTTATGTGCTGGACTGTCTCAGGGGCCTCCTTGCACAACCTACACCTTGGGTCTTGTCTGGTGTGGTAGATCTGGGCCTCTATTGCTCTGGTGTTTATGGCCTGTTCCTGGGCGGCCAGGATGAGGGCCTCTGCTGTCCTTGAGTCCAGCTTTTTCCAGCCATTGGTAGGACTTTCTGATATCAGCCACTTCAGTTATTTGCCGGTGGTACATCCCATGTAGGGGTTTGTCCTCCCATGATGGTACCTCCAGCACCTCAACTTCTGTTCCCCATTGTCAGAGACATTCACTGAGCACGTTGTCTGATGAGGCTTTGTCCCTGATGTATCTATGGATCTTGGATGTTTCGTCCTGGACAGTGGTTCTCACACTCACTAGTCCTCTGCCTCCTTCCTTGCGGCTCGTGTACAGTCTCAGGGTGCTGGATTTGGGGTGGAACCCTCCATGCATTGTTAGTAGTTTTCGAGTCTTAACATCTGTGGCCTGTATCTCCTCCTTTGGCCAGCTAATTATTCCTGCAGGGTATCTGATTACTGGCAAGGCGTAGCTGTTTATTACCTGGATCTTGTTCTTGCCATTGAGCTGGCTTCTCAGGACTTGCCTTATTCGTTGGAGGTATTTGGCTGTGGCTGTTTTCCTTGTGACCTCATCGAGGTTGCCATTTGCTTGTGGTATTCCCAGGTACTTGTAACTGTCCTCTATGTCTGCTATTGTTCCTTCTGGGAGTGAGACCCCTTCCGTGCGAATGACCTTCCCTCTCTTTGTGACCATCCGACCACACTTCTCTAGTCCGAATGACATCCCAATGTCTGTGCTGTAGATCCTGGTGGTGTGGATCAGTGAGTCGATGTCTCGCTCACTCTTGGCATACAGCTTGATGTCGTCCATGTAGAGGAGGTGACTGATGTTGGCTCCATTCTTGAGTCGGTATCCGTAGCCAGTCTTGTTGATAATTTGGCTGAGGGGGTTCAGGCCTATGCAGAACAGCAGCGGGGACAGAGCATCTCCTTGGTATATGCCACATTTGATGGACACTTGTGCAAGTGGTTTGCAGTTGGCTTCAAGGTGGTTTTCCACAGCCCCATCGAGTTTGCAATGAAGGCTCTCAGGGTCCTGTTGATGTTGTACATCTCTAAGCATTCAATGATCCAGGTGTGCGGCATTGAGTCATAGGCTTTCTTGTGATCGATCCAAGCCGTGCACAGGTTGGTGTGTCGGGTTTTGCAGTCTCGGGCAACTGTGTGGTCTACAAGGAGTTGGTTTTTGGCTCCTCTGCTATTTACGCCAAAGCCCTTCTGTGCCGTGCTCATGTATTTATCCATGTGTCTGCTTATCTTAGCCGCTATGATGCCTGACATGAGCTTCCAGGTTGTGGAGAGACAGGTTATTGGTCGGTAGTTGGGTGGGACTGAGCCCTTTGATGGATCCTTCTGGATCAGGATTGTGTGCCCTTCAGTTAACCATTCAGGGTGAGTCCCATTCTGTAGCAGCTGGTTCATTTGGGCTGCCAGTTGCTCATGGAGGGCAGTGAGCTTCTTTAGCCAGTAGGCATGGATCATGTCAGGCCCTGGTGCTGTCCAGTTTTTCATACCTGAGACTCTTTCTTGGACATCTGCCACAGTGATGGTTACCGGGGCTCAGGGAGGTTGCTATGGTCGTCTCGTAGAGAGATCAGCCACTGTGTATTGCTGTTGCGGGACGCCTCCCTTTCCCATATGCCTTTCCAGTATTGTTCAGTCTCCAGCCTTGGTGGGTCTGCTCTGTTGTTATCACCCTGCCATTGAGAGTACACTTTAGCTGGTTGGGTGGAGAAGAACCGGTTTATCCTTCTGGCTTCATTCTCCCTTGTGTATCTCTTTAGGCGACTGGCCAAGGCTTGGATCCTCTGTTTGGCAGTTTTGAGTGCTTCAGGTATGGGCATCTGGCTGTACTGCTTCATACTGTACGTACTCCCTCTATGGGCGGGGACTTGTAGTTAAGCTCCTGCCCATCCTCTACGGCAAAGAGGAGGAACCTCTTTGCCGTAGCATTTATGTTGTAGCATTTATGTTGTGACAGCAATTGCTGTTTGAGGATGTTGGAACACTGAGCTACTAGTTGTTTAGCACTTAGTATAGACTGGGGATGTCGAAGTAACCATTCCTTCCACAGTCTTTCCATATAGCCTCTCCGATTAGGGCTACTTGAGTAGTAGCATTCCAACAGATCCACGTTATATAAATACACTGCTCAACAAAATAAAGGGAACACTCAAATAACACATCCTAGATGGACAGTTTGATTTCACAGAAGTTTGATTTACTTGGAGTTATATTGTGTTGTTTGAGTGTTCCCTTTATTTTTTTGAGCAGTATATATATATATATATATATATATATATATATATGCAGACCTATCACTGAACTTAATTTAGTTGTTGCAAAAATTGTTTCGAACAATATTTTAATATTGTTCGAAACAATTTTTGCAACAAATTGTTTCGGATAAATGGATAAATGCTTCAAGCAGCACTGAGGATTAAATATAATTTCTTAATTATTTTTACATCTTTCATGCTGCTGCTAATTCATATGTGTCACTGGATTGGACAGAGCCTATTTGTGATGCATTGTGTCCAGAAAACTATTCCAATGCAGGACGAGCAGAAATCTGTCACAAAAATATGAGTAGCGCAATCCTTATGATCAGATTATTAAATGTGATTTAAAATAAAGTTGAGAAAACTGACACAAATCTATAAACAGTTTGGTATCTGTTAGTTCTGTCAAAATGCAAGAAAGGGCAAATTTCTTTCATATTGGTCAATCATTTTATTTGAACTAAAATTGGAACTACAAAATGAACAGATGCATCATGGGTAATGTAGTGCTAAACGAACAGATGGACTTTTAACAACTACAACTCTGGAATCAGTTACCATGGTGATATATTTAAGTTAATATCTATTTCTGGAACAGAAAACCTAATTTTTCCCCAAACTGAGAGTTAACTTATCATCAGATGTTTCACTCTGACATGACCAAGCAACTTTCTGCTGAAATCTCTGAAACAAACAAACATCGACTCACCTGGAGACGTTTCTACATCCAGGTTGATGATGACGATGGTCTTCCTCCGGCTGTTTGCTTCTGTCTGGATGACTTGACACTCGTATGCTCCTCTGTCATCAGTCGTCACGTTCCTCAGAACCAAAGACACGTTTCCATCCTTCATCTGTCTGTCCTGCAGATCCACTCGGTCCTTAAACGCCACATGCTGGTTTTCTAGATCAAGCTGATCATTTCTGTACAGAAGAACATATCCTGACCCCAGATCAGGTCTAACCCACTCTAAGACTAGAACAGGTTTATGATCAGGAGATCTGCAGGGCAGTAATGTGTCCTGTCCAGCTTCTGCTGTGATGTTTGTCTGATCTGCAAGAGAGGAAACAGATCAGAGGTTAAAGGTCATTTATTGACTTGCCAAAGAAACCTAAAGAGTTTCTGCCTTTAACATCAGAACAGTGATGCTACAAAGTCCATAACATTAAGGTCTTCATTTCTCCACACAGAGCAGAAAGGACTACAAATCCCAGAATGCAGTGAGAGTGATACCTGAGAGGATCAGGAAGAAGCTACTGACTTATTTTACTGTTGTAGACAAAACATGTTTTACATGAAGATATTTGCTACTGAAGCAGCACAAGACAGCGATGAACACATTAAAATATGAACATGATCAATAAAAAGCAGGAAATGCACCAGAAATAATCTCATGTTCAGCCCTTTAAATCTGTCCTGCTTCACAATTATTTACCATATTTTCTGGACTAAAGAGCAGAAACGTACATATATAAGCTTACTGGGCTGTAAGCCACTGGTTTCTCCATTGTTCTCGGTTTTCCACAAGGACACAGCAGAGCTTAATAAATCTGCTGTTAAGGACGCAGCGCTGCGTCTCCAACGCTGAACCATGGATTCGTTCACAAACTTACGGGATCTATACTAACAGATCGATAGCCTTAAACTTAAAAGCTACATCATATGAACTTATATGTGTTGTTTCCATGATGAGTTTGAAAACATTTCTGCACCGTCCCTGCTGCTAGCATGTACCTGTTCTAAATGAACATTAGCATTTCTGCTTTGATCCCAATTTTGACTTTCAATGATTCACTTCCTGCTAAAGAGCCCAACTAGTGTATTTCTCAGAACAATTAGTACAAACTGCAAACCCTGCTTAAACAACTTGACAACCTGCAAAATTATGTTTCTGTGTCATTGAACGGGTCGGTGCCATCAGGATGAAAAGTTCTGATTAATGTTTATGTCCAACAAAGATAAATGGATTGGTTCTGTTTCTGTTATGAAGCTTCACTATTGATTCTTTCTAATGCTAAAGAACCATATTGGTTCAGAACATCTAGAGCTGCCAGAACAGGTTTAGATCATGACTGATGATCATGAGAATATTGATCAGAGAATGGCATCAAAACAAATTAACATAAAATCCAATCAGTAATAATCTCCTAATGATTCTTCCACAGAAATTATCCTGATTATTAAGGTCAGTTTCCTCTATAAAATCTGATATTATTTATATTTTAAGGGTTTGTATCAAACAGAGAAAACAGCCCAAAAAACACTTTGAGTCCCAGTTCTTTATTACATTTAATTCACTGGATTTTATTGGATCCTTTTATTTTAATCCCACTGAAACCTGGTTGACTTGTTAAGCCTCAGTTATTCACCAGTAAAGATCAATATTGAATTATTGATCATGTCAGGGGCCGGGGGCCCTCAGAGCATGTGGAGAGCAAAGGGCTAGCTACGGCCCTGCAGGAGGACCCACCAGAACCAGAACCAGAACCAGGCGGTCTGGGTCTCTCTAACGGTCTTTCAGGCTTCAACAGGTTTTACTCAGACGGTTCTGCTGCTGGTATCACTGGATGTGATGATGGAGTTTTTACTGTGAACGAGCCGAACCGGTACCAGAATCAATAACCATGATTATCGTCACCATGTCAACATGAGGACAGCATCACTTTAACTATCGCTGATCTAAATAACTTTCAATCTTAGTTTTTCCTCCAGAAACTCGCCTGTAGAGACAGATGAGATGAAGATGAAGATGATGAAGTTCAGGGCTGAAAACAATGAAGTCGCTGCTAGAGAATCCATTTCCTGGTTCCGCCGCCAGTTTCATCGGTTTCTCTTACCGCGATATAGAAACAATAAAACAGCAGCAGATTCACTTTAAACATTAAACCTGATTATATTTGCTGTTTGTCGAGCCAATAATCAATAAAATATCAAATATTCGCAAACACCGATAACCACGAGCTGCGACTGAAAACAGGAAGAAGGAGGAGCTGAAGGTGAAGAGAAGAACGTTCATCTGAGTGAACGGAACCTCTCGGATCAGTGACCCGGATCAGTTCACCGGATCACTCAGTCCACTGGTTCAGAACAGCGCCTCCTCCAGGACAACCTGGGTACTGCTCTGTTCATGCTGAGACATGTTGCCACTGCAGCAGCGAGTCGCTCTGGTTCCTTCAAGCTGCACACACAGATCAGATACACACACACCCACACAAACACACACACACACACACCCACACACACACGCACACACACACACACACCCACACACACACACACACACACACACACCACACCCACACACCCACACACACACACACACACACACACACCGCACACCCACACACACACACCCCTACACACACACGCACACACACACACACACACACTCCGGTCTGCATCAACTGAACTTTGGGGGAGAAAATAATGAAGATAGAAAATAAATCGAGTCTAAAACTTCTTGGTATTCATGGATTTTCTCCATTTGCTCTTTGATTATTTCTTGTTTTAACAACAATCAGACATTTAGTCACTTGAAATATTCTAGTTTATCTGACAGAATGAAAATACATTTCACTCAGTTAAAATATAACTTCTGCATCATAGCAGCTAAGATTAGAGGTCAAGGGTCAATACATGGTAGCTACAGAAAGGCATTGTAATAAAGCAGCCAGACATCTGAGACTGGAAACCAGTAAAACCAGTCTCTGCTCTGTCTGGACTCACCATTACAAGAATCATGATGCACACATGGATCCTGGTGGCTGCAGCTGAACACAGTCAGCAACTCAGAGCCTCCATGGTAAAATCCATCAGGCTTTGGACAGTAACTCTGGAGGCCATTTGCAGCAAAACCTCCAGCAAATGTGGAAAAGACCAAAGAGTTGCTCTGTTCTGCATGGGCCTGAATCCCTCAGCCCAATAATCACATGATCAATACTGACCCTCAGAACTGGGGTCACAGTCAGTCACTTTCTCCAAAGCTGTAAGCTAACTGAGAGACATTGATCTACTGCAAAGGCGTCAAAACGTCATTCGGTCTGGAGAAAAGGTGCTGGATGGTGACAAACACAGAGAAGGTGATGCACTCAGAGGGGAAGAGCAGAGGACAGATACTGACCCACAAAGAGGTCACAAGGAGAGCAAATAAATACCTGCAGCCAGTAAGGAAGGTCCTGACAACACAACTCAGTGGCAACATCAAGGTCAGCAATGCCTTGTGGGTAATCAGATACCTTGTAAATCAGACATGAAGGAGACTCGAGTATATCCTCCCTGTACTTGACCAGGGATCCTGAATGAGTGTTGGGCTGAACAGGAAGCACACAGAAAGAGGCAGTGAGCATAAGAGCCACAATCCAAAATGAAATATTCAAACTCCAAGAATACATCAGGAAGAAAGCCGTGAGGGATGAAGTTCTCTGTGAAAGTTTCAGACAATGGAAACTGGAAGAGAAGAAGCTGAAGGAACCATCATGGGAGGAAAAACCTGCATTGGGATGAACCACCAACATCACTTACTGAGATGTAAGGAGTTGATCTGATCAAATCCTTCCAATGGTTAGAGGAGGCCGGACTGACAGACGGCTCAGAAACACTGATCATGGCAGAGCAGGAGCAGGTCCTGAACCCCAGAACAATAGACACCCAGATCTACCAGACCAGGCAAGGTGCCGGGTCCAGGCTGTGGAAAGAGGCCCCAGAAACAACCCAGCATCTCACAGCAGGGAGCAAGACACTAGTATCAAAGTAACCAGCCCTAACCCATAAACAAGTGACTGGTACAGGGTATCATCTCTGTACAATATGACCTGGAGGCCCCACATCAAAGTGTGAATCCCCTCCCAACCTGGTGGAGAATGACTGAGGTAAGATCATGTGGGACTTACAGAAATAAACCGACCTATTGGTAAGGGCCAAGAAACCAGAGGTTGTGATCACTGATAAGCAGCAGGAAACAGCTATTGTGATTGATGTGGTCACCAAAGTGATGAAAACATCAGGAAAAAGGGACATAAGAACCTGGAGAGACACCAGGGCCCAGGGAAGATCTTTAAACACCCTGGCAGGTGAAGACAATAGCAGTAACTTGGTTCATAGGAGCTCAGGGGTCAGTGACCCCAGAGTGACCCCCACACTGGAGAAATGGCTCCAACAAACACCTGGAGAAACATCTGACACCTCAGTCCAGAAACATTAATTCCTGTGAACAGCTAAGATACTGAGAAGAATCCTGAAGCTCCCAGGCCTCTGATAGAGAACCTGAGCTGGAGATGAAGGTGTTAATATCAGGGAATGGAGGTGAATCGACTGACCGACTGTGACCTAAAGGCCTGTGGAGGGTTACCTGGTTAACAGCAGCACTTTATTGGGAACAACAACAGGCGGCAACAAAGTTGAAGATTTTCTTGTTCTTGTTTGTTGCATTGTTAGTCCATGTGTGCATGAGCTTGAAATTTCACTGTGGCCTCATCGCACAAGTTTAAAACAAAAAAACTTCTTTTAAATCTTCCTGAATATAAAAACCTGGAAAAGTGAGAATCTTCAGACATTATTTGGCTTAAAACAATAAAACATTTTTTTGGTCAAGTTTTAGAAAACATTCATTCAGTGAGAGTTTTGGATATGGGCTACATGGGTTGTTTCCCAGGGTGGCATCAGTAAGGGGTGGAGGATCCAAGAACTAGAAAATAAACTCTTATGACCTAAAAGTCCCAAACTGAACAAGTTGCTACGAGTTGAATGAAAATATGTAGTTGAGTAAGTTTCTCTTTGTTGCCTGTTGGGGCTTAACAGGGAACCGTTTCTGAAAGAACCAGGAAAGATGCATCTTTACATATCAGGCTTAGAAAGTTACACTTTCTGATTATTATTGATTAATCAGAATCCTAGAGTGTGATTAATCTGATTAAATCAATTGACAACACTGCAAAAGTAAATCACAATCAGCACACATATACACACATGCAGCTCATGGATACATTTCTGTGAAAATAGACAATAATTTATATAAACTAATATATGTATGATATCTTAATTAATGTTCATATTATCCACCATGAAGGTTTTTTTCTTTTACACTTTCCAGCAGCTCCCACCAGGGGGCGCCACAGCAGATCCTCATCCTCCATCATCTGTCCTTTATTTCCTCTCTCTATATATCCATCAACCTTCTTTGTTTCTCCTCTAAAACATCTCCATGTTCAACATCCTTCATCCAATTGTACAGATGCAGTAAATCATTTATGGAGGATATTGTGACACATTTAAATCTATTATTGAATGTAACCAACTATTGTCCTGCTTGTCATTGTGACCTGAGTTAAATGTGCGTTGATCCTGTGAAGGTTTGTCTGCTGCTCTGGTCCCTTGATGTGGAGGAAGGAGGCGGGTTCAGCTCAGTGACAGCAGCTGAACTGAAGCTTCAGATCAGTCAGAGCTACGATGAGACCAACATCTCTACCAGCTTCACTCTGTGAGTACAAACACTTTATGATCCGTTTGGGTCAAAGTTCTGCTGGGCTTCATGGTTCTGATGGTTCATTTAGAGTTTAGAGGCAAAACGTAAAAGAAAATCAGAGTTTTTTTAAATGTATAATTATCCTCATTGTTTCCCAAACTAGTCAGATTTTAAAGAGTTTCAGTTTCTGATCTAAATATTTAATTTTTCTTTAGTTCTGGCCTCATTGCTGAGCTTTACTGGGGTTAAAGGTTGGTAAACATCTCTTGGAAAACTGATTACATTTTCAAATATGTTGTTTCAAAATTTATTAATTTCAGATTTTTTTTTTTCAGCAACTGAAATCATGATTTTATTTTCCAGTCCTCCCAGTTCGTCTGACTGTGAGTCCCAGCAGATCCCAGTTCTTTAAGGATGAATCTGTGACTCTGATCTGTGAGGATGGATGGACTGTGAGGAGAAACACGACCGGAGGAACCAGGAAGCCATGTGAAGGATGGGGGAAATTAAATGGTTCTACCTGTAAAATGACCTTCATGCACCCATCAGACACTGGTCTGTACTGGTGTGAGTCTAGATCCTCCAGCAGCAGCAGCGGCGGCGGCGGCGGCGGCGGCGGCGGCAGCGGCGGCGGCGGGGCAGCGGCAGCGGCAGCGGCGGCGGCGGCGGCGGCGGCGGCGGCGGCAGCGGCGGCGGCGGCGGCAGCGGCAGCGGCAGCGGCAGCGGCAGCGGCGGCGGCGGCAGCGGCAGCGGCAGCGGCGGCAGCGGCAGCGGCAGCGGCGGCAGCGGCAGCAGCGGCAGCGGCCAGCGGCAGCAGCAGCAGCAGCGGCAGCGGCAGCGGCAGCAGCGGCGGCAGCAGCAGCAGCAGCAGCAGCAGCAGCAGCAGCAGCAGCAGCAGCGGCAGCAGCGGCAGCGGCGGCAGAAGCAGCAGCAGCAGCGGCAGCAGCAGCAGCAGCAGCAGCAGCAGCAGCGGCAGCAGCGGCAGCGGCGGCAGAAGCAGCAGCAGCAGCAGCAGCGGCAGCAGCAGCAGCAGCAGCGGCAGCAGCAGCAGCAGCGGCAGCAGCAGCAGCATCCAGCTCTCTGTCTCTGGTAAGATCAGACTGTGGAGTTAGTGTTGCTGTGTGGAAATGGATGAAATGCTGTAGTTTGTCTCTGTGTTGAGGTGGATCAGTGATCCTGCAGAGTCCTGTCCTCCCTGTGATGGAGGGAGATGACGTCACTCTGAGCTGCAGAGCAAGGAATCCAACCCACAACCTCCCAGCTGCTTTCTATAAAGATGGCTCCTTCATTGGTGATGGATCATCAGGTCACATGACCCTCCTCCATGTTTCCAGCTCTGATGAAGGCCTCTATAAATGTAGCATCAGCGGTCAGGGAGAGTCTCCATCCAGCAGGATCTCTGTCAAAGGTCAGAGGTCAGGGAGGTTAAATAAATCCTGAACTTTAAGTTTTAACATGAATTTATAACTTATTAAATCTTTATTTTAGAGAAACCATCAACCACGTCTTCCCCATCAACTCCTCCTCCTTCATCATCATCTTCATCTTCCTCCCAGTTTCTCCTCTATGGTCTCTTGTCTCTATCAGCTGGTGTTGTTCTGGTTCTACTGGTTCTACTGGTCAAACGTCACATTAACAGAGAATCTAAAGGTGAGATCAACATGATGCATGCAGCTGTTAACTCTAAATTATTTTAGTTGTGAGTTTTTGTAAGTTTTTATATTTTCATTTGCAGAAATCTATTTTTCAATAATTGATCAATAATAATTAATTTTCAGGTAATCAGGAAGTTGAAGAGAAAAGATTAACTCACACTGATGTTAAAATATCACAGCAGGAAGAAAAGAAAAACAAACCAATCAAAGGTAAAAATGTTTTATTTTTAAAAACTAAAGAATTGAAGTTTTATTAGTTTTTCTATTGATCAGATTAAGTTCATTGATCAATTAGATGTTCAAATATGTTTGTGCAAAAACTCAAGACAAATAAAGGTTGATAGTTTAACAACTTCAAATATTTGAATGAGAAGAAAATATGTCACTATTATGAATTAATCAGTTATATTAATATATCAATAAACCTTTTAATCACCTAAATATTATAAAGTATTGAACCACTTTCTGTTTCTAATGTGTTTTCATGTCATGATGTGAGATTTTTTTATTTTATTTCTAATATAAATGATCAATATTTCCATACAAACTGATTAAATATGAATTATTCCAGTTATTTTCTGTTCGTCTCCAGTTGTTTGTTCAGCAGGTTAAAGTTAAAGTTTGTCATGACGCTTCGCAGCAGTTTGTGGTTTTTCTGCTAACTGACGCTAACAGACTCTGAGGTCGTCCAGTTTCCTGTTTCGGCTTCAGGTTGTCATGGCAACGCTGTCGACCCGACAGATTCACTGTTAAAATACATTTTAACATCATGTTTATTAGTTTCTTCATATCAGTGTCTGATTGAATCAGACGTGATAAACTTTATTATGATAGGCAGAAATTTAAATGAGAATCAAATGAATTTTATAAAATATCTCAATGTGGAAACAAAGCTGCATATTTTTTACAGATTTTAGTTGGAAAAGAAATCGCTTACAAAAGCAAAGAGAAAAAGAAAAAGTGAAATGTTTAGGAGAACCTGAAGAAATGAAAGGAGCTGAGAGTTTAATCCAACCTGGACAGAGATCTGAACAAACACAGGATGAGTTTATATTCACTTTAACATTATAATATTCTAAAATATCCAGATTATCACTTCAGATCTGAGTTTTTATGTTCCTGAATCTAAGTACAGGAGATGTTTAGTTTTCATCAGCAAATGTAAAACAAACAGAATCTCTGAGTTAATTCAGTGATCAGTTGGTCCTGTTGATCCTCTCACAGCGTTTAGTGGTTCTATAAATGATCAGGCTGTGATGATCATCACAGATCAGCTTGTTTTCCTGCCAGGCTGACAGAAACATGTGAAGCTTGTTCATGTGAAGCTCAGGCTGCGGTTTGGTCTTCAGCCGTCGACTCAAACCTCACAAACTGTTTGCTTCTGACTGCGATGTGAAAACGTCTCACTGGGAGGATAAAGGTGAGAAGTTTGGTGGTTTCTGCTGCTGCTAGAGACCAGAAAACGTTTCCTGATGCAGCCAAACTGCTACAACGCTGCAGGTCAACTGAAATATTTGATCATTTATAGGTCGGTGTGTTTCCATAGATTCTCTTTATTTCATTCTGATTAAACTCTCAGCTCCTCTGTGTTCCTGTCCAGGTTGTCCTGCATTACTCCTAATGACCACTGGGGGCAGAATGAGCTGGTAGAAAATAATGGATCAATATTCTCTGTAAAGATCTCAGTAGATCAGTGGATTCTCAAACATTCAGCATGTTCAGTCATTAAAGCTGCAGCTCAGAGGAAACAATCAGCTGAGAGTTTCTGCTGCGTTCAGATCCTCCCTCAGTGCAGCTGATGGGAAATCAACAACTTTTAGTTTCCTGCAACATCAGATTATGTCAGGAAGAACCAGAGTAGATTAAACTATTAAAATGAGTCACTACAAACCAAAAGATTAGCTTTAAAATCAGAGGTTGAAGTTCAGATCCTAGAAAAACTCAACATTATCAGCATAATCTCTGTTGTTCCTCAATGGACAAACAGCCAGAAAACATCCAGAGTCCCTCAGATTACCCAGAGATAATCTAGATTACCCAGAGAACATGGAGACAGGAACATCTGATCAGATCCATAATTACTGCAATATTTATGTAATAATTTAATTTTTACTGACAGGAAGCTTTAACAATGAATCATTTTATAGTTCAACATCTGTTAGCAGCAGTTAGCTTCAGGCTAGTCAGTTAGCATTAGCCACGCTAGCAGCACTGGTGCTACAGAGGCTAGCTTAGCTGCAGCTAAATGATTGAGCTTCAGTAATCTGATGTTTTCTTCTTCTGCAGCTCTGAGGCGGCGCTGCTTCACTACTGTTCTGTACGCCACCATGACAGAAGAAGAAGAAAAACTTTGATGCTGAAACTCCTGGAGACAGAAAATGTTGTTGATGTGAAACTGGATCCACTGACAACAGGAAGAAAACATCAGTTCTGTTACTCACATAGTTTCTTTTCTACACTGGAAAGTTGTTCATTCAGAAGAATCTGATTTATGATTCTTACAATAAATAAATGCAGGAGAATAACATCAACTCCAGATGGAGAAAAATGTTTCAGTTTCTTCCCTCATGAATGTATTTAATGTTTCATTCTCACTTCAGTCTCATGTTTTCACTCACTGTTTTTATTTTAAATGTCTGAACTGTTAAAACCTCAGCAGCTTCGGCCTGTTAACCAGTTTAACCAATTTAACTAGTTTAACCAGTTTAACCTGCGGTTCTGCAACTTGTTGAGAACATGATGTTCAGTCTGTTTGTCTGTTTCTGGCTCAGCAGTGGAAACTTATTTACAGTGTGTGAAAAAAACTAAACCAAAACCTCAGATTAAACCTTTTAAACTGCAGAAAATCCCTCAGTGTGTTAAACCAAACAGCAGCTTCAGGTTGTTTTCTGTTATTTTGTCTAAAAATATCTTTGCAATAAAATAACTCAAATGATCCAGATGTTTGTCTCCTTTTTTATCATCTTTATTGGTAAAATCAAAGTTTAAAATAATTCTGGTGGACAAACACTGCAGGCTCTGCTGCCCCCTGGTGGACAAACACTGCAGGCTCTGCTGCCCCCTGGTGGACAAACACTGCAGGCTCTGATGCCCCCTGGTGGACAAACACTGCAGGCTCTGCTGCCCCCTGGTGGACAAATACTGCAGCTAAACATCCTGCAAATCTATGAAGAGAAAAATCAGCTTTGGACAAAAAATAGTTTCATCAAATGTTAAAAATTGACTTTGGAACAATTTTTAAAAGATAAAAAACACTTTCAGAATTTCACAAACAGTTTGTGAACCAAACCAGGTGTGTGAGGATCTTTGCTCTGATTGGACAGAACTGCCAGGGGGCGGGGCAGAAACCAGAGCAGAGAGATCCAGTTGATCCAGTGGAGGAATCTGGTCCAGAACAGCAGCAGTGGATTAATGAATCCTGAGTTTAATTAAACAATCTGAGATGGTTTAGAAACATAAAACTATAATCACAGCAGGTTAGGAACCTATTTAGTGTTGAGTGAATAAATTCAGCAGAAAAATAAATTAATATACTCTGATATCTCTAAGGATGACACAGTTATTACATTTAGTACTCATCATCTGAGTTAACAGAAGGTTTGATCATTTTAAGGTTGGAAAAAACTGGAAAGTTGAGTCAAAGAATCAGGAAGAACAGAAACAATGTGGAGCAAACAGAACCACCTTCCTGCTGGGAACCAATGAGGTGAGCCGGGTCGGGTCATGTGACCAACAGCTGACTGACACAAACACACCAACCAGCTTCACTCGCTCAGCAGGGAGCCGCTCAGCTCAGCAGGGAGCCGCTCAGCTCAGCAGGGAGCCGCTCAGCAGGTGAGATTTACTTTCTGATTGACATGAAACAGAAGAGAAAATGATTTTATTCACAGAAATAAATCTGTTAATCTGGAAGAATAAAGACAAATTCACCACCACAGATATTAATGGTGATTATTGATTATTAGAAAAAAGTTTCCATGAGTGTAAATGTTTCTGATTGTTTCCTGAATGTCTGATGATCATCTGGAACTGAGAGAAGATGAGAATAAATTTTATTATTTAAACATTTAATAACTTTAGATTCTATAAAATGTTACTGAAAATAATTGATCTAAATTGAAACAATCAGATGTTTTGATCTGTTCCAGATTAAAGAGTCCAGTATTCATACCAGTTCTCCCAGTTCTGATCCAAAACCTGATGAAGAATCTCTTTGTTCCTATTGGATCATTTGTTTATGCAAAACCAGATTCTGTTTCATTTGGTAACCAAACAGGAACCAGATCCAGTTCCTGGGGAAATCCTCAGAAAATGTGGAACTGAGGAAGTTCTGCTTCTTTTTGGTTCTTTAATTCACCAAAATTAAAGGGGTTCTAGTTCTGATGACGAGAACCTCGTCATCAGAACAGACGAGGTTCTGATGGGTCCTGATGGTTCTGATGGTCCAGTGTGAGCCCGTCTCGGACCCGGTCAGACTGAGTAAATAAAGTCGCCCTGCATGTCCTCAGTTCCTCCTTCATGCTTCAGTCCAACTGTAAATAATCAGATGTTGGATCAACAGATAAAATCAAACCAAACGTCTGATTGGATCAAGTTTAACTATTTTAACTAAAAGTCATTTTTTAAATGGTTTGATGATGTTGGCTGTCAGAAGGTCGTCTCCGTAGAAACCTGGTTGTCATGGTGATCGGTTGTGGGATCAGTTGTTTTCTAAGCACTTTCTGTTTCTTGAGGAAACGATGAGTCGGCTGTCGGCCATTTTGTGACCATAGAAAACTTTTCTTACTTTCCTGCTTTTATTTCAATTTAGTTTAGTTTCAGTTTAGTTTATAAAACTGTCTGATTGTTAAACCAAAGCAGGTTTTACAGTAAATATAAACTCAACTGAGGAAAACATGAATCTATTTTTATTTTTAAAATCAGTCTGGATAATATAGATATGAAGGATCAATCAATCAATTAATTATTTATTTTCACAGCAAAATTTAATAGAAGATGAAACAGAAACTATAAAAGTTTCAACATAAAGAAACTAAATTATTTTCCCAAAGATCCAGTTTGTTGTGCAGACATCAGAAAAACATCAGAAAACATCAGAAAAACATCAGAAAACATCAAAGTTTTGATGTTTACTGATGTTTCTGATGTCTGCACGTGTTTTACTGCACATCAGTAAAACATGTGCAGACATGTTTTACTGATGTGCAGTAAAACACGTCAATCAGATAAAGTTTCTCTTGAAGGAACAAGAAGCAGCTGATTTAAAAATGATTTCATTTATTGTCACCAGAAGGTTGAATAGATTTAAATCTGACAAACCAACTATGTTTCTCCTGCATTACTCCACTCCGTCCACCAGGGGTGTTTGTTCTCTCAGGTGACGTCAGCAGGTGTGATCAGAAGCTCATTCTCTGGAAAGTTTTCACTCATTTAGTGTTTTAGAGACAGAAGCTGCTGATCAGGTTTAAAGTCTCTCAGCCAATCAGCTGCTTCTCTTTGTTTCCATGACAAAAGGAGAAACTCAGAGTTTCAGCTGCGGTTCAGTGAAATTTCCTCAAACTGGTTTCTGATCCTTCATCATCATCATCATATCATCAGCATGTTTACAGCTGATGATAAAACTGCTGACCAGGCAGTGAATGAAATATAGAGTGATATTATATTATATATAATGATCATTTATATATTATATAAGAATAATATTGTTTTAATGGTTTTTGTTCTGATTTAACGTTTGTTAATATTAAATCTTTCAGATTTTAAATCATTTTCAGTAAAAGTTAAACCTTGACAGGAATCATTTTATCCTTAATAAAAATATATTTTAAGAAATAAACATGAATAAAAAACATGTTAAATTATTGATGCATTTCAAGGTTTTCAGGATTCAGACATTTTATTTCCAAACTGCTTCTGGTTTCTGTTGGACCTTTAATATCAGTTTCATTCATACATTTGAACTGAAAACATGAAAAAGTTCATTTCATGTTGATCAGATGGTATCAATGTTTCTACAGAAACTGAAAGCTTTTCTTTCCTCTCCTGTAAAGTTCAGTTTATGATACATGAGGTTTTGTTCAGGATGTGAGGATCCGGTCCAGAACCAGAACCGTTGATCCGTTTAACTTCAGTTTCTCCTGCAGATCAGATGAAGATCTCAGCTGATCCTGGACTCTCCGTCAGTCTGAGCTGCAGGAAAACAGGAATGTCCTGAAGGACGGATTCAGCTGCGATCAGATCCAACCTGCCGACAGACACGTTTCATCTCGTTGGTATGAAAGGTATCTTATTGTTGTTTGGTCTCTCCCTTTCCCAGCAACCAGACTATTATTATAACACAAAGATCAGGTTCACTGTGTTTAAACACAATGAAGATCATAAAGCTCTTCTTTATGGTCAGAGAGCTGAAGTCACATCATAAAAGCTTCAAGGTTTTTATGATGTCATCATTTACATCATCAGGAACAACTTCTCTGTTATCTGAACTACAGAGGAGCCATTTTGAATGTCGGCTATAAAGAAGGAAGTTTCTCATGAACAAATGTAGCTGTGAGAAATGATTCATAAATTTATATTTGACGTTTTAACTAAGAGTTTCAGCTTGTGAAAGTCAACATATCATAGGAAAACCTGTCAGGAACAAAGATGCTGGATTTCTGTTAGATTTCATCATCTGAGCTCAACATTTCATTCTGCACAGAACCACAACATAAACTGTCCTGCATCAGAACCAGGTTCATTCTCACCTGTTTAGCAGCTGAACAGGTGAGAATGAACCTTCATGCAGTTTAGAGCAGCTGATGCGTGTTTCCAAACACGTGGATCTTCATTCTGTTCTCTGCAATGTTCTTGTCCAGGTTCTTATCTTCATACCAGAGGAAACGGAGATAATCTGTATGATAACAGCAGAACATTTTCTGTACATCTGCTGTGACGCCTACCGGCTGTGATAAAGACTTCTTTATCCATAATGCTCAGAAAAGCTTTATCGTTTACAGACTATATTGATTTATTGTCATCTTTGGATCTTTCAAACACTGAATGTCTGTGATTCTCTGCAGGAACAGAAATAATCCTGCAGATCCATCTGAACCAGCATCCATTCTGGTTCTGACTGACTGATGATGGAGGAACCAGAACAGAGCCTGGTCCAATCAGCACCATCCACCTGATGGAGCTCCTCCTCCTCAACAGGTTGGTCTTTCAGTTTGTTGGTTTGGTTCTGTTTGTATAAAGATAAATGTTAGCTTTATGGGAAGTTCACTTGAAGAAAACACATTTTGTTTTTTAAGATGGACAAAAAACAAAATGTGAAATTAAACCAACTGGAGATGAACTTTTTCTCGTTGACGTTTTATGTCACAATCTGGTGATATTGATCCATCCTGATAAATCCACAACCAACAGAGTCCAGGCCGGTTCAGCCAATCAGCTCTCTAGATAGATGGCTATCTTACATAGCCACATAGCTAGCTTACATAGCTATCTAGCTTACAAAGCTCTCTAGATAGCTAGCTTACATAGCTACACAGCTAGCTTACATAGCTACACAGCTAGCTTACATAGCTACACAGCTAGCTTACATAGCTACATAGCTAGCCAGATACATTTGTGAATTGTTTTTTAAGATGCTTCATTTTGTGTAAATTATTTGATAAAAAGCTCAGAGGTTTGCACTCCTGCAGTTCTTCCTGTGAAACAGCAGGAGGCAGTAAAGACTCCAGACTCTATAAACTTACATTCAGTTTTCCGACAGTTTGGAACCAGAAACGTTTAAATCTTTGCTTTTTCCCGCTGATGTTAAGAAGTATTTTAAACTGTGTTGATGATGTAATAATGCATTATGTAACAGTAACATAAACACCACAGACTGTTCTGTTCTGATCCAGTTATTGTTCAGGTAGTTTGCAGATCCTGGATGTGACCTTTACTAAAGGTCAGGGATCCTCATGTTCTCGGAGCTGATTGGACCATCTGACCTTTAACCTGCTGGTTCTGGATTTAGATTCTGGTTATTTTATTAGATTTGGAAACAGAGTGGCTGAAAAAACCCTCAGATATTTTCTTAAACACTAAATAAATGAATATCATATATATTATTATGATTAACAGTATTTAATGACCTAAAACAGAAACAATCCAACAATTCATAAAATCAGGTACTTTAGGGACAATATTCAATTATTTTAATTAAAAATCAACTTAACTTTATAATAAAGTGACAGTTATGAAACAATTTGTGTAACTTTTGATTTTAAAACAATCTGGTCTGACCAGAAATGACAGATTAAACCTGAGCTGATTCTGTGCTACAGTTATAAATGAAAGGTTAAAGGTCAAAGGTCAGCCAGTCGTCCCTGGTTGACCCTCGTGAATCTAACAAAACTCGTGTCAAACTGAAACATTTTGAAGATTTTGAAGAAAATCCGTAATTTCTGCAAAGAAGAAACATTTGTCCAACATAACGACAGATTTAAAGGACGGTAAGTTTATGTTTTATGTTTTTAATAGACAGGATTGATGTGGATGAGCTGAACATCATCTGAACATGTTGGTTGACCTGCTGACCTCTGATGATTCAACAATCTGCATTTATTTTACAAGTTATTACAATAAAGATCCAAACTGTGGATTTATTTATTGTTGACTCTGTAACCAAGAACATGATCTCTGTCAGACAGAAATGAAATGTTACTAATGACTCTGAGTTAGACTGAAGCAGCTTGAAGTAACAGCAACAGGATCAGACATTGAACCAGTGAAACCAGTGAAACCAGTGAAACATTTTGGTTAGACTGGAGAAATGCTGCAATAAATACCAGAAATATCAGAAACGTAATAAATGAAATGATTTAGATGCTTCAGCAGGAACATTTAACACAAACTGTTTAGTTTATGAAACAATATAAACACATTTAGTCATATTTAATAAGATGGAATAAATGTGCAGATGAAGCTTGTTAGTCAGATTAAAAGTATATTTAGAAAATTCACATTTCTGCATTAAAAAGTTATTTATTGGTCTGATTAATATTAATCTTCAATCTATTTCATCTGTTTCACTTTATGAATTGATTTAGTGAAATAAATTAACTTTTCAATAATATTCCAACTTATTGAATATGACTGATTAGTAACAGAAAATAAAAACATTTTAATCCTGATAAAACGTCACAAACTGTCAGCAGATCCTGACACTGAGCATCCAGTCCAGTTTGGACGGGTTCTGTAACGGTTCTGTAATGGTTCTGTAACGGTTCTGTAACGGCCCGGTTCGGTTCTGGTGAAGGACAGAACCAGCTGATACCAGTTTGGGTTTCCTCTGTTGGTGCCGATGTAACATTCATTCTGTGGTTCTGGATGAAGGTTCTGGATCATCATCCTTCAGATCAGATTGGACTCACTGCTCAGCTGGTTGGTTCTGATCCGTTAAAGGCTGCTGAGCTGCAAGTGGATCTCCAGAACTCTGGTCTGACTTTGGACTCGAACGTGAAGGTTTTTTACGGATAAATAAGACAACCGAAGCTAAGAAAAGCAAACCAATCAATACTCCAACCACCACCAGAACAATCATTCCAGCAGGTCCGTCTCTGTTCCCTCCATCAGGTTCACCTGCAGAACAGAACCAGGTGTTATTCTGATGTTCAGGTAGAAAATGACTGAAGGTCATCATCTGACCTCAGACCAGCTGATTTCTAGACGCTCAATAAAACATGGTTAAAGGTGATGATGTAAAAACTCTGAGTTTCCTGTTCATAAAGAAAAGCGACATTTTCAATATGTCACCATGGCAACAATCCTGGTACAACCTGCTGCTAGCAGCTTTTCTGTCTGTCAACCTGAAGTTTTACAGATTTGATTTTCTTCAACTTTATTAGAGCAGAAAAAATGAAGTTTATGACCAATAATGTTCATTATGTCAACATTTTGTTTTTGTTTTTCCTGTAAAGTTTTAACAATCTAGATTGAGCGTCTATTATCTTGTTTAACAATCAATAGCCATTGATAAGGCGGCAGGGCATTTATTAATACTTGGATCAATAATAATGGATTAAACTGGTGAACTCTGTAACAACAAGAGAGAAAATGGCTGAATGAGGATAAATTAGCACTGAGGCTAATTTATTTAAACCTTCACCAGGTTTAACGACTAACTGCCAAGTTACAAGCAGCTGGAGTGAAAGGTGGGAACACAAGATGGCGGATGGCGCCGCGTGGTGACATCATCCCTGAAAACTGGCGTCAGGTTAAAGGTCAAGGGATGCAGCTAAAGGTCACTGCTGCCGTTAGCGTTAGCAGCCAGGGACAGGAGACGCAGCCTTGTGGGTCTTTTGGGTGAAAAGTTTTCACCTGTTCAGGAATGAAAGAGTTGATGTTTCTGTTTTATGAGGTCGTTGGTTCATTGAGGGACGTTGATGAACCTGCTGCAGCTGCTGCAGCGCCACCTTCTGGCAGAAACAGGAGAGACGCAGCGGGGGGGAGACGTCATCGGAGCGGTGTCTCTCTGAGTCCAGTAATCTGATTACTGGTCTGTGCTGGTCTTGTGGACCAGTACAGCTGGGAGTTTGACTGGCCACTTTTATTGGGTTTGGTTTGGTCTGTCATGGCCGCCTCTCTACTGACCTCAGTCACATGACCTCATGTCCAGGTCACCTGACCCTGTGCAGGTTGCTGTGTTAGCTGAGCTGTTAGCATGCTAACCTGTCTTCCCTTTGGTTCCTCAGTCAGGTTAATGTCAGGGTCTCTATTGTTGTTGGCTGGACCTTTAGGGCCTGAAGGGCCACATTATGTATCAATACATCTTCCACAGTAACTGATGGAGTGTCAGGACATGCTGTCCTCTGTATGTCTGATCGGGTCAGGATAGCACCAGCTGCTACTGGTTACCAGCTTCTCCTCCAGACTGGTTGTCATGGTAATTACTGGACCCAGAACCACTTCCTGGTTCATCCTGGAGGATCCAGGGACGGATCTCATCCTGCAGGGACTCAGACTGTCGGATGGTCGCAGCTGGTCTCAGTTTATGTTTCCAGATAAACAAAGCAGCAAGCTTCAGGTCAAAGGTCATTCTTTCAATGCACAAAGTAAAGGTAGGTCTGGCCCTTGACCAGCTGACTCAAGATGATCTCATTTGGTTTCTGCAGAGCTTCAGGATTCCTGCCATGCAGAAAATCACCTGAAGGCAGGTTCTTGTCTCTGAGCTCATTTTAAAGCTCTATGATGTCACAGGGATCCGTCCTCAGTAGAATCTCCTCAACCAATGATGTTTATGTAGCACTGAGGTAATAAATGCTGAGCCTTCTGGGATTCAGAGTCTCTTTGTCCTCTGGTCTGTAATCTGGATCAGGACTCTGTCCCTGGTTCTCTGGTCGTTGGGTCCAAGCGCACATTATTACACCTCACTGACTTCTGCTCATTTCACAGGAATTGTTATTATCCATCCTTTACACCCACTTGTCCCCACAGGGCTGTGGGAGGACTGGTGTCACTGGATGATGGGTTTTGCTCACATCAGTTATTTTTAACAGATTGTAGCTTCTTAATATGTAGAGCAGAAAATATTTCAATGTAAGACTGAGCTGAGTGGACCTCAACTCCAACTGGTTCTGGTTCTGATGAACGACAAGAGATGTAGATCATCAGAACCAGAACTACATCCCTGGTTCTGATGATCTTCTCTGGGTTAGGACTTCTCAGTCCCTGAGGACTATCAGGGTCGCCACAGAGAGGTCACCACAGAGAGGTCATATGACATCACTATGACAGGTTGTTCTCCACATTGATGCTCCTGTTTAAAGGGAGAACGCCCCCTGCTGGACAGACATAGAATAATGTTCAGAGACAATTAACAGAAATTAATTTACTGATGAAAACCATCATAGAGAACAAAAACAGCACAAAAAATCACCGATCATAACTTCTCCTTCTGTTCATTGGTTGACATGATAGAAAATGTCCCAGAAGAAATTCAAGTCAAAGGGAGAAAATCCAGACTGAGTCGTAAATGAGAATTGAATCATATGGATCTGAACAGGAAGACAACAGCCAGACTAAGTCTTGAAATAAAATCCAGAGTCTTTAATGTCCAAGACAGAGAACATCTAAAAGTGGTTTCTAGTACTGCAGCTGGAATCAGTTACCATGGTGATGTATTTAAGTTAATATCTATTTCTGTAGCAGAAAACCAGATTTTTCCCAAACTGAGAGTTAACCTATCATCAGATGTTTCACTCTGCTGAAATCTCTGAAACAAACAAACATCGACTCACCTGGAGACGTTTCTACATTCAGGTTGATGATGACGATGGTCTTCCTCCGGCTGTTTGCTTCTGCCTGGATGACTTGACACTCGTATGCTCCTCTGTCATCAGTCGTCACGTTCCTCAGAACCAAAGACACGTTTCCATCCTTCATCTGTCTGTCCTGCAGATCCACTCGGTCCTTAAACGCCACATGCTGGTTTTCTAGATCAAGCTGATCATTTCTGTACAGAAGAACATATCCTGACCCCAGATCAGGTCTAACCCACTTTAAGACTAGAACAGGTTTACAATCAGGAGATCTGCAGGGCAGTAATGTGTCCTGTCCAGCTTCTGCTGTGATGTTTGTCTGATCTGCAAGAGAGGAAACAGATCAGAGGTTAAAGGTCATTTATTCAGCTGTATTGACTTACCAAAGAAACCTAAAGAGTTTCTGCCTTTAATTAATTAAAAATATGAAAATAATCAATAGAAAAGCAGTAAAAACATTAGAAATAATCAAAACTTGTTATTCTGATCAGGATTTTAAACAATTGCTACAAACCACAAAACCTGATTGATAAGCTGCAAAAACAACTTTATTGTTTAAAACAAATAGTTCTTTAAAATAATTATGTTTCTGTGTCATTGAACGGGTCGGTGCCATCAGGATGAAAAGTTCTGATTAATGTTTATGTCCAACAAAGATAAATGGATTGGTTCTGTTTCTGTTATGAAGCTTCACTATTGATTCTTTCTAATGCTAAAGAACCATATTGGTTCAGAACATCTAGAGCTGCCAGAACAGGTTTAGATCATGACTGGTGGTTGTAGGTGAGTCTGCTCTGAGGTTATAGGATTGTTTAAGGAACTGTTCAGGTTTGTCACCCTGGAGTGTCGGCCAGAACTCTACTTAGGCCAGGATTCAGTTCAGGACCAGATGTCAGGATGAGGTGCAGTAGATGGAATAATGAAGACAGGAGGCAGGATCCTTTTAACTGATCTGTATTACAGATCTTGATCCAATTGGACATGGATGGGCATAGATGTGTGTTTCGGTGTGTCTGGGTGAGAGTGTGGTTTCCTAGAATAAACAAAAATACAGAAAATAAGTTCACAGTGTCCTACCATTACACCATGCATTATACCTTAGATAAACTGAGAAGGAAATATATAAAGCCTAAATAAGCTCAACCTCTAAATCACTATTAATAAGCAAAACTAAGAGAAATTAACTAATAACTATACGTCAAGTAGCTATGTATATTCAGCACAACATACTTCAATACACACCTATAACAGATAGCTCAGATAGATGAAATAACAGTAAACACATAAACTCCAAATCATTCATTCTGCTGCACTAAACACTAAAACATTGCATCTTACTTGTCAATAATGCACACTTATGAGGCAAACACACATATCCTGTCTCTCCCACTTGTAGCGCTGTGGCCTGGCTACCCCACCTTCCCAACCAGATATCAGCAATGTTGTTTACAGCAATGTGATGATGTCATCACTGCCCTAACTACGGTATGCCTGAAGCCAGTGGTCTCCAACCCCCGGTCTGCGGACCAATTGGTATCAATTGGTACCGGGCCGCGCAAGAAATAATGAAATATTTCCATTTTATGTATTATGTGAGTCTGGAGGAGCTTTTATTTTGAAAGTCCTTTAACGGATTCTCTGGGTTGCATCTTGCTGCCAACATTGAGCCACAAGCAGCAAAATGATCAGAATCAGATCAGATTATTTGGAAAGTTTGTCTGAAGGGAAAAGGCCCAGAGAGACAGGAGGATGGATTTATCCCGGTGGGTTGATTCCCACAGTCCGAGCTGCTCTGCATCACCTGGTGACCGGATGTTAATGAGGCCATGAAGCTTCAAACTGCGTCTCCATAGCGACCAGGTGGCTCCCTGAGCATCAGCATCACTTCAGTGTCTCTCATCTCCCAGATGGAGAAACCAGCTCAGGGCTCCATTAGTCCTTATCCTGAGGTAAAATGTTCACCAAAGGAAAATGTTGGTTTTTGTGGCGCATCTGTATCTTATTTTGAAGGGATATGTAAACGTTACCATAGCGACCAGAGTCAGAGAGCGTTAGAGCAGTAAGATGAGAGGAGCAGAGCTTGTGAGTTTTAGGTCTGGTTCACACGGATTTAAGGATTATCGGCTGATTTTCTGTGACCTCAGAGCCGATCAACAGGTTCGGTCGGTTCATGTGTCCAGGAGCAACACAGCACCAGAACCGACTCCACTGAACATCCCGGTTCCAGAAGGAAATCCAGTAAAACCCCCAACATACCAAACGTGAATTTAGAATAATTAAACATGATGTAGAAACAGTAGTGATAGTTTGTGGATCATTTTAAGTGATAAAAGACGAAACAAAAAGAAAAGTTGGATAAAAGGAGCAGCCGCTCTGTCTGCTGCTCTATGCACTAAACCGGACTCTCGGTTGCGCCATGTCAGCTGTTTTGGATCCCCCTGTGCTGATTGGCTACCTGTCACATTCAACAGGCTGCGATAAAAGGGACAAGACAATGTTGAATATTTTAGATCAGGCACATTCAACACACCACACACTGCAGGACATTGTAAGATTGTCGTAAAGGGAAGATCAGGCCAAAAAAACAATAAGGCTTTAGCGGGAACACCAACATGTAGAAGCATTATCTGACGGTCCGCTGTCAATCACTACCTCATGTGGTACTTCTCATCCCTGTGCTGCAGCTAGCGCAGCCTGTAGTGAGTCTAGTTAGCATAGCTACCAATGACAGCAGATAAACATTTTTCCTGTAACAATAAATTGTTTTTTCCACCATTAGCACATTTAGCAGTGAGTGGATGAGGTTGATTGACAGCACTAGGACCCTCCTCCTGGTTCTGATTGGTTGTTTCAAACTAACCATCTGTCACAACATGGTTCCAGCTTTAACTGATACGGAGAAAACATATTTTTTATTACTGTAGCTTGAATAAAATGCAACATCATAGCATTTTGTAGAAGTCTGGATTGTTTCATGTGTATTTTACATGTTGCCTGTGACTGTTGCACAGAGACATTTCAATGAGCTAAAACTAATACAAAACATTTAAGCAACCTACTTGCAACTGTATGAGGACTGTTGGATGTAAAATTCATGAGCAGGAAGTATTGTTTGTGCTAGTATCGGTATTGGACCAAAGAAAACAAGGTAGTTGTAAGCCTGTAAAATGGTGATGCTTTTAATGGGTCAGACAGACTCAAAACATTGTAACAGCAGCTGCGAAGGGGAGGAGGGCAATTTTTTGTCATGGGGCCCAAGATTCCTGGCAGCGCCCCTGCTGGTACCGGCCCACATTCTCAGAGGAGAAAGACTCACCTGGTATAAAAGCTGAAGAGAAATTTATTTAATCAAAGAATGTCGGCTGCACTGATTGCTGTTACAGATCTTTAAAAAGCCTGACCTGCTGATTTTGAGTTTGGCTGATATACATTTTTTTTGTCTGAAATGTTGCTAAATATAGCAAGAAATTCACTGATTTGGCAACATTGGGGTGAGATTAACTGTAAAGGTGCAGACCTGACCTGGTGGGTCGTCTGTCAGTCAAACCTCTCACTATAGAGCAGAAGAGGACAGAAATGATTTATAAACCTTTACTGACAAAGATAAGATCAGAGGATAAGATGGGCTTCACGTGTAAGTACAGGCAGATCACGATCCCCCAAAATGAAGGAAATCGGCGCCCAGCAATCAACTGGCCAATAAATCAGTAAATGAATCCTATTATATATAAAAGTATATAATGTAAACAGCTCTATCAGAGATGCAATATGTTTATAGCAGGTGTGCGAATGACCTAATCATCGGACTGCTGATTGCAGCCGGTCCATATTGTTAGCAGAATGAAAGGGCCCCAAAACCACATTCAGCTTAGGGCCCCATGGAGGCTTGGACCGGCCCTGGTCTCAGTTCTATATTACATTTAATTCACTAGATTTTATTGGATCCTTTTATTTTAATCCCACTGAAACCTGGTTGACTTGCTGAGCCTCAGTTATTCACCAGTAAAGATCAATATTGAATTATTGATCATGTCAGGGGCCCTCAGAGCATGTGGAGAGCAAAGGGCTAGCTACGGCCCTGCAGGAGGACCCACCAGAACCAGAACCAGAACCAGGCGGTCTGGGTCTCTCTAACGGTCTTTCAGGCTTCAACAGGTTTTACTCAGACGGTTCTGCTGCTGGTATCACTGGATGTGATGATGGAGTTTTTACTGTGAACGAGCCGAACCGGTACCAGAATCAATAACCATGATTATCGTCACCATGTCAACATGAGGACAGCATCACTTTAACTATCGCTGATCTAAATAACTTTCAATCTTAGTTTTTCCTCCAGAAACTCGCCTGTAGAGACAGATGAGATGAAGATGAAGATGATGAAGTTCAGGGCTGAAAACAATGAAGTCGCTGCTAGAGAATCCATTTCCTGGTTCCGCCGCCAGTTTCATCGGTTTCTCTACCGCGATATAGAAACAATAAAACAGCAGCAGATTCACTTTAAACATTAAACCTGATTATATTTGCTGTTTGTCGAGCCAATAATCAATAAAATATCAAATATTCGCAAACACCGATAACCACGAGCTGCGACTGAAAACAGGAAGAAGGAGGAGCTGAAGGTGAAGAGAAGAACGTTCATCTGAGTGAACGGAACCTCTCGGATCAGTGACCCGGATCAGTTCACCGGATCACTCAGTCCACTGGTTCAGAACAGCGCCTCCTCCAGGACAACCTGGGTACTGCTCTGTTCATGCTGAGACATGTTGCCACTGCAGCAGCGAGTCGCTCTGGTTCCTTCAAGCTGCACACACAGATCAGATACACACACACACACCCCTACACACACACGCGCACACACACACTCCGGTCTGCATCATCTGAACTTTGGGGGAGAAAATAATGAAGATAGAAAATAAATCGAGTCTAAAACTTCTTGGTATTCATGGATTTTCTCCATTTGCTCTTTGATTATTTCTTGTTTTAACAACAATCAGACATTTAGTCACTTGAAATATTCTAGTTTATCTGACAGAATGAAAATACATTTCACTCAGTTAAAATATAACTTCTGCATCATAGCAGCTGAGATTAGAGGTCAAGGGTCAATACATGGTAGCTACAGAAAGGCATTGTAATAAAGCAGCCAGACATCTGAGACTGGAAACCAGTAAAACCAGTCTCTGCTCTGTCTGGACTCACCATTACAAGAATCATGATGCAAACATGGATCCTGGTGGCTGCAGCTGAACACAGTCAGCCACATTATAATGATGAAACATCGACTCACCTGGAGGACTCAGAACATGCAGGTTGATGATGAGGACGATCTCCATCCAGCTGTTTGTCGGGACGACTCGACACTCGTATGCTCCTCTGTCATCAGTCGTCACATTCCTCAGAACCAAAGACACGTTTCCATCCTTCATCTGTCTGTCCTGCAGATCCACTCGGTCCTTAAACGCCACATGCTGGTTTTCTGTGTTAATCTTCCTATTTCTGTACAGAAGAACATATTCTGACCCCAGATCAGGTCTAACCCACTCTACGAATGCAACAGGTTTATGATCAGGAGATCTGCAGGGCAGTAATGTGTCCTGTCCAGCTGCAGCTGTGATGTTTGTCTGATCTGCAAGAGAGGAAACAGATCAGAGGTTAAAGGTCATTTAGAGATGTCTTAAAGACCTCACATTATGATATGGACATGTTGTATACTGCGATAATAATAAACACGACAAAATAATTATTTATTGCTTCTTCTTAGGTAACTTCATGACTCAGCAGTCATCGTCCCACAATCACAAACTCTCTAAAATTAAATATATTAAATTATATTTATACACAGACCATGTGCATGACTTAATGTAACAAAATTTACAAATAAATACTGTATTATTGCTGATTTCAGGGGGAGGGGCCCCACAATGCATTTGGGCTCAGGGAACACAAATAGGTAGCCACGGCCCTGGAAGAAGGGATTGATGAAAACCAGAGGATCTCCGTCCTAAACAGACATTATTCAGATGGTTTCTGGTCTTTGTCCAGATTATCGTCGTGTTTTACTTTAACAACACATTTCCTGGTTCTGAAAACCGACCAACAAACAACGAACCGGATCACTGACTGAACAATCAGTTTAGAAAACATTCTGTCAGAATCACTGAAATTAAATCATCTTGCAGAAACTCGCCTGTAGAAATGGCTGATTTGACGATCATTGACACCAAAGTCAGTAGAAACGAAGAACAAGGTAAAGAATTCATTTCCTGGTTCCGCTGCCAGACGGTTCTATGTTCGCTACTTCTTTTACCAGGTAATGTGATTTAAAATAACAGTAAAACACAAGAAGTCCAACTTAAACACTAAACTTTACTGTATTTACTGTTTGTTGAGCTTAAATCACCAATATCTTATTTTCCGTTCATGTGATCCATGTGAGTCTCGACAGAGTCCGGAAGTCCAGACTGATGGAAGTTCGGTTCCTGTCAGAGATCCGGCTCTCGTGGCTCGGCTCTCTGAAAAGAGCCGGTTCTTTCGGCTCCCAAACAGTTCTTGACTCATGATCATCTGTAACTTCTGATTTTAGTGCAACTTGGAAAATATGAATGTTTTTATGTTAAAATATCCTTTTGTATTCAGAGTCTTTATGAAAAGTTCTATACTTGACTAACTTTATGCATTTGTTGTTGCAGAAGAAAACATTTTATGTAATATTTCAATCAAACTTTTAGTTTTTATTCAACAGAAACAAATGACCAAAACATGAACAAATCTACCAGCAGAACCGTAACAGAACCAGAACCGGTCTCAGTAAACTTTTCATTTTACAGTGAACATTCTCTGTTCTGCTGTTTTCATGTCTTTAAGCTGCTGCTTCACTCCATTTACAGACGGAGTACTGTCTCTTTAAGAACATGTTGCTCTTTCTGAAACTCCGCCTTCAGGAAGTCATCACATTCACATCATCACTTCTCTATCAACCCTTAAAGTTTTACCAGCGTTGCTCCAATCAGAAGCTCCTATAATGAACTCAGCAGTTGTTTGCTAATTGCTGCTGGCTAGTCTGAAGGAACTGAGGCCAAAGTCATGAGGGATGGCTGGTTGGTGAGGCAGAAGCTCAGAAGTGTTTTGCACAGCTGAATGGTTGTCATGGAGATGAAAAGATTTCTCCACTATTCAGGAAAGAATCAAAGCGAAACATCAAGTTTGATTTTGATGAGTGAAAAACATGATAACATGTCGTAACGCTCAAACAGCTGATTTTACTGAATGTAACCGGTTCTGTTCACTGAGCAAAACTAACCTGGGATTCCAGCTGCTTATGGACCCAGGAGGTTCTGGTCTCTAATATGAGTGTTGCAGCTTCTGGTGGCCTTGAAAGACAAAAATCAATAACTGACTCAATAGACTGATGTCTCATCTGAAAGGGGAGGATTTGTTCCAGGCTGTCAGATATTTTATGGGTTTTGTAAAACAGACGTAGTTTCCACTCACCCAGATGGATTTTCCACTAGTCTGCTGCCTCTCAGTTTTTACATAATGATAAGATCCCAGATCCTCACCTGTGATTGTCCACAAGGTTGCTGTTACCCCACTAAACAAATAAACAAATGATGTTAATTGATGTCTCCACTTCCCCTTTCTTCTGAGTGGAAAGTCTGTAACATGAACAGCTTCAGTGAATGAAGGAATGAACACCGTCTTTGAACTAAAGTGCGTGGTGATTTGTATCTGATAAAACTGTAGGCATCCGGTCAAAGATGTGGCGTCCTTTTATTATTGCTCAGCTTACAATTCTTGATGCAACGAAACTAAATTAACAGAAAACATCACACTTATAACTCCAGTCGGTAAGCTGTTGAACTACTGCAGTAAAAAAACTATTACAGAAAAAACATGTTCCGTCACACTAGAAAGTTCCAGCACATTAAGGCTCTGATAGGTTGTCGTCGACCATGATTGACAGGCAGACCAGCCAATCACAGTCCAGCGAAGTCTACCACAGTCTAGCACTATTTTCCACAGTCTTCTTCCCCAAACTCTGTCTTATTACAAATTCTCAAAATCATGAAATTATACAATGATCATTCCTTAGTGTAATTATGTCCAAGTGTCCTTCTGTTGTTCTAGATCAGGGATGTCAGAGTCAAATACGCCGAGGGCCAAAAAACTAAATTTGCTACAAGCCGAGGGCCAGATTGGTTCAATGTTTACTAAAATATATTGAAATGATTGAACACAGCCTGTAGAACCAAGACCTAACACAGTGTATATTATTTAATAATTAAATGAACAAAGCATTAACTTCAAGGGAAAACATTTTCAACAGGCAAACAGCAAAAAAATTTATTGTTTTGAAAAAAAAAAAATTTCTTAATATCAAGATAAATAGAGAAATAAAAGAGCATGCATTATAAACTGAAAATGCATTATTGTGCTGCTCTATGATCCTACACTGCTTTCAAACAGTAAAATAAGAAAATTTTAAAAATAAATCAAATCAGTATTCTTTCTTATGGCTCTTATTTGCAATTTTCAGTCCATTCAACTGATATGAATACTACACAGGAAAATCACATTTTCTATAAACAAATGTAAAAATGTAACTGAGTTAAAAACTGAAAAATACTTTACTGCTCTGTGATGCTCACTTGTCTGAGGCTGAGCCTGATACTTGTTGGTGTTTCATCTTTTGTACAAGTTCATCGATGTTCGGAGTTAGGCTCTGAGCTGAGGAAATCCTCAGGATTGAGTGAAGGTGATTATCAGTAAGACGACTCCTGTGTGATGTTTTGATTAGCTTCATTCAGAGAAAAATTGTTCACACAGGTATGTGCTGCCAAACATAGAGAGCATCCGAGCAGCATGGAAGCGCCACTGGGGTATTGTGTCGGGGATGAAACGTGCAATCTCAGCAGCACTCACTCGCTCATATTTTTCCTTCAGTGTGTCATTCCACTGGAGCTCAATCAACTCCATTTGTAGATTTGGTGGTGTGCGTTTTACATCGACTGCAAAAGGATTGCTGAGCAGTTCAAACCTGCTTTTTTGGGCTTCAAAGTCAGCAAATCAGTGTCAGAAGTCGGCAGCAAATATGTTGAGTATATCAGCAAACTGTGCACTCGGGAACGCAGCGGTAGAGCTTCTCTTTCATGGTCTGGCAGACGGAAAAGTGGCTTACGTTTTCTTTCCTCATCTGCGTCTCCCACAGACAGGGTTTAAAGGTCTTCAATGTACAGTACATGTCAGAGATGACACGTCCCCATCCCTGCAGCTGCAGATTCATCACATTCAGGTGGCTCGTGATGTCGCAGAGAAACTCCATTTCACACAAGAGCGTTTCATCTCAGAGCTCTGTTGTGTCTTTCCCCCTGCTTTCCATGAACAGACAGATCTCCTCACAAAGCTACAAACATCTTTGCAGCACCTTTCCTGGCTTAGCCATCGCACCTCTGTGTGATACGGTAAGTCACCATACTCTGTGTCTAACTCGCCCAGAAACGCCTGGAACTGGTGGCGATTTAAACCTTTGGCTCTCAAGATGTTAACTGCTCGCATTATGGTGTTCATTACATGTTCCATTTTCAAGGCATTGCCACACAACTCTTGGTGTATGATGCAGTGACAAGCTGTCAGCTCATCTGTGACGTTTTCCTCCTGCATCCTTGCCACCAATCTACTCCTGTGCCACACATTGCGGGTGCTCTGACTAATCCCACCAGTTTTTCCCAGGGCAGCACCATCTCATTTACACATGTGGATACCGCTTCATACAGATCATGTCCTGTAGTTGTGCCATGCATAGGATGTAATGCCAAAAGCTCTTCTGTTATGCTCAGGCTGGATTCTAATCCACGGACGAAAATTGACAACTGGACAATGTCAGATGTGTCAGTGCTCTCATCCACAGCAAGAGAATATGCCATGAAATTGTTTCCCTTTCTCACAAGTTGGGCTTTTATATTGGTGGAAAGTTGTTTTCCACGTTCAGCAACGGTGTTTCTGCTCAGGCTCACGTTTGAGAATAGTTGTCTTTTGTCTGGACACACTGCATCACAAACTTCAAGCATACAGTTTTTGATAAACTCTCCTTCTATAACGGGCCGGGCTGATTTTGCCACCTCTTTGCCACAATAAAGCTAGTTTTGACAGCAGACTGGCTTTGTGATTTGGTATATGTGAATATACCAAACTTAAGGCCTCGTTTTAATTCTTCCACCTCCTGTAGCCCAATTTGTTCCGTCTCCATATTCTTGTCTTCGTGTGTTTATGAGAAGTTTGATAGTGCCTTCTTAGATTATGTTCTTTCATCACAGACAAACTTTCTCCACACAGAAGACACACTCAGGTTTGTCTTTTACCTCCATGAACATGAACTCTGCCTCCCATTTGGCCTGAAACTCTCTGTTCTCAGCATCCACTAAACGGTTAGCCATTTTTGAGGAGGGGGTACCTGAAAGTTGATCTCTGCTCTGATTGCTGATGAAGCCGCTTGTGCTGCAGTGACGTTGTATTGTGGGAAATGTAGTGTTGGTGCGTGCAAAACGCCAGCGGGCCACTGTGGCCTGCGGGCCAGTTCTAATAGTAATTAAATATCATCCAGGGGGCCACAAATAATTTATTCACGGTCCAAATTCGGCCCGCGGGCCTTGACTTTGACGTTGACATATGTTCTAAAACAATCATATCCCATCCACTTCAATAAACAGCATCAGCTCCCACCAGCTGTGAGAGCATCAAAGGGCTAAATTAAAACAATTCAACAATAAATTTAAATCTCACAGATTTACATTAAAAAAGCCCACCAATTTCTCAAGTGCAGTGAAATTTTAAGGGTACTAATTTCTTTAAATTGTAATAATTCTGGAAGACTTAATCATGTCATTAGTGATATAATTCAATATGGACGTATCTAGATGACCAAATATACTTCAAGCTCTCATAAGCATTGAATAATTCTGTGACTGATTGTACAGTGGAATCGATTCCACAGTAGGAGAAAGTTGTAACGTCAATAATAAATATTTGAACCTCTGATGAGAACGGATTACATGTAGGTGGGAGTAACCTTATATTATATATTTAAGTTTGTTTGATAGGGACAGACACAAACTGCACAAAACAGCAGCCCCATGTTAGCATCATGGTGCAGTAGCAACAGCTAAATTGCAGCACTTGTCCCTAGATGGGCTTTTAAAAAGTACCTTTAAAAATTGAGATGATTGAAATAGCACAACATAATGTGGACAATATCTACAAACCAACAGTGAATCATAAAACATTAAAAATGGATACAGTTCTGTTTTTGATATAACCAGAGTTGTGTTTATACTAAAACTGGTTATGGACTTTAAATCAACAGGAAGTGAGTTCCAGACTGCAGATCCTCTCTGACAGAGCATTTTGAGCAAAAGTGGTTATTTGAAAGGGAACCTTACAGTTTCATCTGAAGCCGCTCTAATAGTTCTGGTATTGCCCTGCAGTCTCTGTATGCAATCACTTAATGGTGTAGGTGCATATCCTACACCATTAACACTTCTACATATTAAATACTCTTCCTTTTAACTGATAACAACAAAACACGTCAGGATACCACCGTAACATTAATAAAGTTGGGTCGGGGAGTAGAGCAGAGCTTATAAATACATGTAATCAGCTCTAAAACGGCTGTTATACAACTATTATAACTAAAGTTTTGCTAACTGCAATTATGATAGAAATCACTCTTTTTCTTTCTTTTTCTTTTTGAATGTCTAAGCACGTCTTAGATTTTTTTCTAATGTTGCAAAATCAGTACCAAATTAAATTGTCTCTTCACCTTTTAGGGGGGGACAGTTTTCACCAGCTTCACCTTATGAACCTGTAAACATGAACAGATTCAGTGAATGAAGGAACGACCGCAAAGGGGCCAGGCTCCTCACTTTAGGCCTCCTGGACAAATGCTGTCTACATGTTGGTTCCTTTTTTTGACTATAAAACAAGTGATGATTCAAATCTCCCACTTTATGATGTATCACACTGCCAGGCAACCAACCAAATCAAAGCTCTGCAGTGAGAGGAGCACATTTTGACAGCAAATCAACAGTTTCTGAGCTTTATCCTACACTTTCACTCCATGTATAATTTATGCTGACTTCTGCGTGAAATATTTTATAAATGTAGCATTAACAAGAATGTTTGGTTCAACCTTTAGTGTGGAAACTATTGAACATTTGATCTTTCATGGCCAGATGTCAGATTTATAAAGTGTCTGTGCGTCTGACCAGGTGTGTGAATTATAGTTTATCTACGTGACAGACGGCCTTCACATTTTTACATTATAGTTTAAAATATTAAGTCAAATATAGAAAATATAATGTTATCTAATAGTGTAATTTCTGCTGTAAACATGGGACTGTCTGAACACAACAAAAAGAAAAAAGAAATAAAAAGTTGACCACAAAAAGCAGAAACTCTATTAATATTTTCTGATATTACATTTAGTGTCGCAATATCAGAACGTCTTTCAGCACCGGCCACTAGGGGGCAGCACAACATCTCCCTCCCACCATCCTGTCATAATGAGTAGTTTGGACCCAAAACAAAGAAGCTGAGGCAACAAATGGATTTTGAGGATTTAATGAAAAAGTGACAAAAACACAGAAAGCCTGAGAAAAATAAAAATAATCCTAACAAAAACTGTCCAGAAGACACAAAACTATGCAGAGTAATCAGGGGAGAAACAGAAGGAACCAGCAGGGAGTGACTGAGAAAGAGAGGCTAAAGTACGGGGAGACTGAATGGAAACCAGTTAGCTGGTTGAGGGTGTGAGGGGAGAGAGAGCGAAAGTGGCACAGTGGGCGAGGGAGAAAACTAGAATCACTGATAATGACTGAAGAGAAACACAGGAACAAGCCTGATCTAACCAAATTAAAAGCTGAGAATAATATTGAAACCAGGATCAAATTAAACTTCAGAGGTGTCCAATCCTGTCCTCAGGGCCTGATGTCCTGCAGCTCTTTAATGTCTCCCTGGTTCAACACGCTGCAGTCACATCTGAATCACCTCCTAACTGCAGTCCAGTTCTCCAGAGTCCTGATACTGACCTCATTATTGACTCAGGTGTGTTGAAGCCTCTATAAGGACAGAAGCCCCTCCTGCCCCCCCAGGCCTGGATTTACCCCCCTGTCCTAACACATCCTCTGTCTTCTCTCTATTTCCTTTCACTCTACATCCATGATAAAGTTTCTCTCTCTGCTCCTCTTGTCCAACATTACCCAAGTTACTAGATAAGAAGGAAACTTTCATTTATTTATGTTATTTCACCTATTTTATGCAGTTTGTTTCATTTACAAGAGACCTGTTGTACTGTCAGATATTTAAAACATTCTGAATATGAAGTATTATATTCCTGCTTGTCATTGTGACCTGAGTTAAATGTGCGTTGATCCTGTGAAGGTTTGTCTGCTGCTCTGGTCCCTTGATGTGGAGGAAGGAGGCGGGTTCAGCTCAGTGACAGCAGCTGAACTGAAGCTTCAGATCAGTCAGAGCTACGATGAGACCAACATCTCTACCAGCTTCACTCTGTGAGTACAAACACTTTATGTTTGGGTCAAAGTTCTGCTGGGCTTCATGGTTCTGATGGTTCATTTAGAGTTTGGAGGCAAAACGTAAAAGAAAATCAGAGTTTTTTTAAATGTATAATGATCCTCATTGTTTCCCAAACTAGTCAGATTTTAAAGAGTTTCAGTTTCTGATCTAAATATTTAATTTTTCTTTAGTTCTGGCCTCATTGCTGAGCTTTACTGGGGTTAAAGGTTGGTAAACATCTCTTGGAAAACTGTTCACATTTTCAAATATAAAAATTTAAAAATGTATCAATTTTCAGATGTTTTTTTCTCAGCAACTGAAATCATGATTTTATTTTCCAGTCCTCCCAGTTCGTCTGACTGTGAGTCCCAGCAGATCCCAGTTCTTTGAAGGAGAATCAGTGACTCTGATCTGTGAGGATGAAAACAGATCAGCTGGATGGACTGTGAGGAGAAACACGACTGGAGGAACCAGGAAGCCATGTGAAGGATGGGGGAAATTAAATGGTTCTACCTGTAACATGACCTACATGTACCCATCAGATACTGGTCTGTACTGGTGTGAGTCTAGATCCTCCAGCAGCAGCAGCAGCACCAGCAGCAGCAGCGGCAGCAGCAGCAGCAGCGGCAGCAGCAGCAGCGGCAGCAGCAGCAGCAGCGGCAGCAGCAGCAGCAGCAGCAGCAGCAGCATCCAGCTCTCTGTCTCTGGTAAGATCAGACTGTGGAGTTAGTGTTGCTGTGTGGAAATGGATGAAATGCTGTAGTTTGTCTCTGTGTTGAGGTGGATCAGTGATCCTGCAGAGTCCTGTCCTCCCTGTGATGGAGGGAGATGACGTCACTCTGAGCTGCAGAGCAAGGAATCCAACCCACAACCTCCCAGCTGCTTTCTATAAAGATGGCTCCTTCATTGGTGATGGATCATCAGGTCACATGACCCTCCTCCATGTTTCCAGCTCTGATGAAGGCCTCTATAAATGTAGCATCAGCGGTCAGGGAGAGTCTCCATCCAGCAGGATCTCTGTCAAAGGTCAGAGGTCAGGGAGGTTAAATAAATCCTGAACTTTAAGTTTTAACATGAATTTATAACTTATTAAATCTTTATTTTAGAGAAACCATCAACCACGTCTTCCCCATCAACTCCTCCTCCTTCATCTTCATCTTCATCTTCCTCCCAGTTTCTCCTCTATGGTCTCTTGTCTCTATCAGCTGGTGTTGTTCTGGTTCTACTGGTTCTACTGGTTCTACTGGTCAAACGTCACATAACAGGAAATCTAAAGGTGAGATCAATGTCGATTATTTTAGTTTTTATTTTTAAGTTCAAATTTGCAAAAGTTCAACAATTTTTTATTCATCTGATCATTTTTCGACTATATATCACTTGATTAAATTTTTTTTTTTCCCAGATAATCATGATGATGGAGATGAAAGTATAATTTACACTGATGTTCAAATATTACAGAGGAAACAACAGAAACAACCAAATGGAGGTAAAACTGTTTTCTTGTCTTTGTTAGTTTTCTGGTTCATTTTTATCCTGATAGAAAACTAAAAAAACTAAATAACAGAAACTTCCTCAGGTTTTATTCAGATATTATTGATTATAACTAATACAATCAATAAGCATTATATTATATTGATTATAACTAATAATCTGTGTGTTTCAAACAAACATCAAACAAATCAATAATTTTACTATTTAAACTATTGAGAACATAAAAATATAATTTAATGATGTAAATATTTTGAATTAACTTGTATGAATATCAATTAACTATTTATGAATTTAACTCTATAACATAATTATCTACTGTATTAAATGATGTTTCTGTTCTGATTGGATTCTGTTTCCAGCCTGTTGGGACGTTTAGTGATGCTGCTGGTTCAGTTCTTAATGTACATTATAATTATAATTATAATTATATTTATGTTTGTTCAGTAAAAGTCGCTCTGTGTGTTGAACCGTCTGCAGCAGTTTGTGGTTTTTCTGCTAACTGGGTCTAACAGACTCTGAGGTCGTCCAGTTTCCTGTTTCTGTGTTTCAGCTGAAGGTTCACATGCCGTCGCTCTGAATAGATTCACCTGAGGAAAGATGAACAAGAACTCGACAGAAAAACTGTTTCATGTTAACAGTTTTATAAAATATCTCTGGGTTTATTTCCTGGTGTTTTTTATAAAGTGAAAAATGTCTGAATGTTTTCCCTCCATCAGCACAGAGATGCTGTGTGTGACGCAGTTTAACACTTTACTTTATATAGAAAGAAACCCTGAACTGCCCAGTAGTGGTCCTGTGGGCTCCGGGGCCCAGATTGCTATAAATACTTTAGTTTCACCCAAACTGTGTTTAAAACTCCAGAACATTTTAAAATAGATCTGAAATTATAGATTCTGCTGAATTTGATACAAATGGACAATAAAGAGATGAACAAACCCAGAGTGAGGGACAGTTTGGCCCCAGGCTTTAGGGGCCCTGTGCCCTTTGACCCCTGGGCATTACCCATAATCCCTCCCAGCTCTAACTGGTCTAACTGGTCACAATCTGGAGCTGTAAAATGTCCAGAAGTAATTCACTTAATGTTGATGAAAAATGATGGTAAAATTCCTGACATGAGTTTCATGATGAACATTAATGACTCTAAAGGTCAGAAAAGGTCACTGGGTTTTTTGTAACGTCAGTTTTTACCTCATGGCTGCAGAACGTCTTTCAGTTCCAGCATCAAACTTCACAGTTTTCACTGTTTCACTGCAACGAGCAGCAATTTCACCTGAAACCAGACAGAACATGAGCAGCCATGTTGGATCAGCAGCAGCCATGTTGGATCAGCAGCAGCCATGTTGGATCAGCAGCTGCCATGTTGGATCAGCAGCTGCCATGTTGGATCAGCAGCTGCCATGTTGGATCAGCAGCTGCCATGTTGGATCAGCAGCAGCCATGTTGGATCAGCAGCAGCCATGTTGGATCAGCAGCAGCCATGTTGGATCAGCAGCAGCCATGTTGGATCAGCAGACTCACATTCAGTTAGTAAAGGTGGAAACTCGTGCTAAGCAGCTTCATGGAGGCTCGATTCATCCTGCTGGGACTAAAGTGTTTCTTTAGCAGCAGATTGTTCTGTGAACCTTTTGGGAACTTTTAGCATCATGACCCACAGGTTAACCATCTCTACCCACCTTCCCCTCTACGCCCAGAACCGTTTGTTGTTTGGTCTTTATGACATTATTGGTGTCGGTTCCAGTTTTTGCTCATCCCAGTATGAGAACCAGAACCACTGAACGACTCGGCCCGACTGCTGGATATGAGTCAGAGTTTAGCCAGCGCCGCCTTCACCCTGATGCTGATTGGTTGGTGAAGCTTCTGTTGGATTCAGAGAAACGTCTCTGAGTGAATCTGAAGTTCAGTTTCTGAAACCATGTTTTGGTTTTACAGCAGATCCAACTTGATTCAATCGTTGTAGAAAGATCCATCCGGACTCATCAGAACATTTCCTCAGGCGTCTTTGGGATGTTTTTGCTATAAATATAACAGTCGATGCTCTGATGAGGGTCAAAGGTCATGTTAACTATTACTAGTTATATAATTCTCATCACCTGGTTTTCCTCCATATAAAACCTGTTTTTAGGTTCTGGGTCTGGTTGGTAAAATATTTCCTCATCAGCTCCTAGAAAAGATCCAGAACGTTACAATATTCTCCTCAGAACCTGTGAAAAGTAGAAACAGTTTTCTGCACATTTCTACTGCAGATTTACTCCAGTTTGAAAAGTTGCAGCTGATAAGGAGCCATTTGTCTTTATGTAACATTAACTGTTTGTAACCAACAACAAACTTTATGAATATCCTCCAGTATTGATCCAATAGATATCAGAATATTTTCTTTTAAATTGATTAAATCAGCTGAAAGTTCTTTGTTTTTATTAAACTGAACTGATTCCAGTTTAAAACATTCAATCTATAAGTTATCGTTCCCATTGATTAATGTTTTCATATGATTTTCTATACATAACACAGAAATATCATCAAATAAAGTTTTACTTCCCATAATAGTTAAATATTCACCAGTAGAGAAATATTTAGCATAAACAAAGTTCTTCTTGTCTTCAATGATGTTTATTGATCCAGTATCTCCGTTTATTGACTCAGTATCTCCGTGTTCTGACCCGGTTCTGTTGGGTGGTTGGTCATGTGACCTTCTCACGCGATGAGGCCCACAGCGGCGTTGAGTCTCAGCGGTTTGGTCGCTCTGTGGTTTGGACTTCGTTGCTGTTGGTTCCGTTCGAACTTGAGAAACTGCGTCTGACTTTGATGTGAACGTGTGACATTGAGCGATCAGAGGTGAAATGCATTGTGGTTTCCGCTGCTGAGAGTCAGACATGTTCTCATGACTTACCTTGCTCTCCACAAAGCCTGGCACTCCTGGCAGCCATTTGAGAGAGTTTTACTGCAGCAACATGAGACCATTCAGAAAATATCAGCCTTTAATTATTAAGTTTATGAACTTCATATCTTTAATAGTTAACCCAGTAGGCCTCCTGCTGGGCAGTGTGGTCTGTTACTGGTGTGTTTCCATTGATGTAATGGAACAGGAGGCGTTTAAAGACCCTCAGGTCTTCAGGCCTCCGTGGCTCCGTACCCAGGACGAGTCGCCGCCTGAGGGAACCAGAAGGTCAGACAGCAGCTGCTGCATCAACAGACTCTAAAGGCCTTGAACTGGTGGTTGGTGTTTCTCCTCACTACAAACATTAATGTAGTTTATGAACCAGAAACAAGAAAACTCTTCAAAATGGGAGAAACAAGAGAACATACTGTTGCCTCCTGATCTGCAGAAAGCAGGAAATGGTCATTCAGAAACTTCACACTAAAACGGGACCTGAAAGAGTCTCATGTTTCCAATCAAAGGTTTTGATCTGTAAATCACAAACCTGACGGGAAAACGTGTGACTCCTCTGACCTCTGACCTCTGACCAGCGAATCGAATCAGTTTGTTTAGGAACCAAATGATGATGTGATGAAGAACTGAATCCATCTTCCATCTGATCCCTCAGACCTTTAATTACAGATTGACTTTATCATAAGCCTCATAAGCACAGAGTGATATTAGCTTGTGCTGATTGGCCACAGATATATGAGGAAGTTTCAAACAATCAGAAAATGTTTTTAAGCCTCAGTCCTGAACCAAAGTCTATTTAAAGGAGCAGAATATAAAATCATTTTTTAGCTTTACATCATATTATAAAGTTTTTCCTTCATCCAAAACATACCTGGATTGTTGCTATGGTTCCTTCACGATCTCCATGGCAACCATTCAGCTGTTCAAACGCCTGGGTGGACCTAGCCCCGCCTTTGGCTGCAGCTCCTCCCTTCAGCTGCAGTTTCCAGGTTTCTACCTCACAGAGCAGCTCCTTCAGACTAGCTAGCAGCAATTAGCAAACATCTGCTGGACCTGCAGAGCTCGTTGCTCAGAGAAATGCTCCTTAAACAGTTTCATAGGCATAATGGAGGAGCATTCTGATGAAGGAAAGATTAGGAGCTTCTTAAAGAGACAGAGGCCAATTTCAAGGCTTCACATTACAAACTTATATTTCTTTTAAATTATTTTATAAACATTTCATTTTTGTAACAACTGAAGGTAAAAGTTACTTGATTTTTGTCTTTTTTTGTCTGTAGACTGAATCCGACTCAGTTCTGTATGAATGAGACCAAAAACCTTCTGGTTTAGTTAAAGTTTCTGCAGTTATAGAGTCAGATCAGGTCAGCAGGATGATCAGCTGATCATCTTCATGTTCATTTATGGGACGGATGATTTTCCTACTGAGAATATTAACAAACTGGACTCTTTGTTTCTTTATGATTGAATTAATTTTAATTTAAATGCATTTAGAAACCAGAGACCAGCGGTATAAATCATAATTATCATAAGTAATAACACTGATGTCTGTCAGTAAAGTTTACATTTAAATATTATTTAATCTTAAACTATAATGACAAAAACACATTTTAAACATGTTAAAGTAAATAAAACTTCATGTTTAGTTTTAACCTAAAGCTGAACTTTTACCACAGCATCAAGTTTTCTTCTGTTGTTCAACAGCAGCTTTGATTTGGTAATTTCATAATTTTAATAAAAATATTATGTTACGTTGTTACACCATCAGATATTGATGACCAAATATTTAGTTATTGTTTTATGATCGTCTGCCTGGTGATGTGAGGTTTTATAAAACAATATATGCAGTGATGTCATACAGCAGCTTCTGGTCAGATAAACATGATTAATAAACATGTTTCCAAAATCTATTAACTTATCAACAAAATACTTCAACCAGCAGTTAAAATACTTAAAGCAACAAATTCAATGAGTCGATAAAACTCAGTTAAAGTCAAAAGGTAAAACAGTAAAAAGGAAAAGTTATAAGTAGAACAAATGACTGATAAAATAATGAAAGTATCTTAACAATAAATATAAATATGTTCATTCAGAACCAGGTTCTTTAGACTTTAGTCAAATTAGCTTTAAGATTCATTTTATTCTGAATGAAGAACAATAAATAGAAATAAAACAGATTAAAATGCAAAGCAGAAAATAATAATATTATTCTATTAGTGTCTCATTTTTAAATATTTTAATAAGAAAATATTCTGCCTTTAATGAACTCTTTTAGTCTGAAGCCGTGAGTCGCTGGTTTTTATTTCACATCTGCATTTTAATGAGACTTTTATAATATTCAGCTTCTATGCATCATAGATCTGGAACAAACTTCTGTAAAAATGTAAAACAGCCGAAACACTGAGAGCCTTTAAATCTAGACTGAAACTGAAACATCATGAATGAAACTTTGATCAACATTTTATATGTTTATCGGAAAAATTAATCATTCAGTTGTTTGTTTTTATGATGTAAAGCAAATAAAATCTGATTGATTGATTGATTGATTGATTGATTGATTGATTGATTGATTGATTGATTGATTGATTGATTGATTGAGTGACCACAAGCTTCAGTCAGTTAATGCTGATCATGTAAATTCTGTTTTTAAGCCTTTATTGTTGTTCATTTTTCAGAAATTGATCCGTCTGCAGTCGTTTCCACGGCAACGACAGATGAAGTCAGTTATGGACAGATAATCATCAGAGAAACCAGGAAAAGAGGTAAAACTTCTCTAAACACATAACTGAGAACAAATTAATGATCTTATTCGGATCTTTAATCTGAAATGGAAACTAACAGAAAACAGTGATGATCAATAAAACTGGATTCAGTCAGAAAGGCAGAAAAACTCAATTATTTTATGTAAATGTATGAAGCTGCTGCTTCCTTTTACAAAATAAAAGCACTGTGCATCTGATTTCTGCTCTTATTATTAATAATAAATGAAGTTATAAGCTTTAAAATAAAACATTTGCATCAAAGCTGCTTGAACTGAAGGACCAACAAGAAACAGCTTGAAAATAAACCAACAAGATATTCTGGAAAGTTTATAGAAAATGAGATGATTTTCATTCATTTATTCATATGGCACCAGGTGATAACATGATGTTTCTATGATGGTTAAAATAAATGATTTATTTTATTTACAGTCATTTCAGTTCAGTCACATAAACTGAATCGTTTCCATTCCAGTCGATTCTCCTAATAAATCAAAGCAGTTCAGCTTCAGTTGGTTTATTTTTATTTAAGTTCATGTTTCTCTTTTCAGATTACAAACCACAACCAAAAGTAGTTTATTCCACCCTGAGGTAATCCTCCAGGTCCAGCAGGAACCTCCAGCGGTCTAGTTAAAGCACAGAATGATCGATCAACTCCTGGTGAATATTGATCTGTCTGTAGAACCAAATGAATGTATTTAATGTTTCAGTCTCATGTTTTCAGTAATTCACTGTTTTTATTTTAAATGTCTGAAAACCTCAGCAGCTTCATTGTTTCACCCAGTTTAACCAGTTTAACCTGCGGTTCTTGTTGCTAACAAACATGATGTTCCTGTTTCTGTCTGCGGTTCACCAGTGGAAACTTTTATTCACAGCAGCAGGTGAGAAAAACTAAACCGAAACCGCAGAACAAACCTGTTAAAACTAAAAAATAAAAATCTCTCAGGGTGTCAAACCAGAGCAGAACCTTCAGGTTGTTTATTGATTTGATCTAAAGAAATCTGCAATAAACTAGTTAATGTTAAATTCAGAGTCTCAGAACATCAATATTAGATAAATGTCCAGTTGGTCCAGTTGGTTCTGTTGGTTCTTCACTTTTATTCTGTTTGTCTTAATTTGTTATATCAAAAATAAACCACAAAAACAACTTTTTGGAAATTTTATTTGTAAAATGTGTGAAATGTCCCTTTAAAATAAACAATTATAAATCAATAATCACAAAATGCAGCAGCTGAAAAATGAGCTACATTTATTTTTTAACAGTTTTATGTTTTATTATTACTTAATAATTAAGTGGAAGGAGAATGACGGATTTGAAAATGTTTTTATAAATAATCTGAAAAGTGCGGCATGTATCTGTATTCAGCTTTTTTCCTCTGATATCCCTGAATAAAATCCAGTCAAACAGCATGAAGTCATTTTATTGGTAAAAACATTGAATCTATATGACTTTAATCCAGATGTTCAGTTTCTGGTTTCACCAGTTAGAGAAAAACCAGAAATGATGCAGGAAAACATTCTAGTTACGATGATCTTTAATGTGGATTATCTTCTGATGACTTGGAATGAAAATCATTCAAACAGATTATATTAGATGATAACAGCAGTCAACAACAATCACATGTTACAGATTTAATCTCAGTATCAGAGAGGGTCACCTGACCTGTTGGTGGGAGGAGCTAAACAACGTGTCAAAGGTCAAATCTGATGTGATTCACATGCAGCTCAATTTTTATATAAATATTATTCTCTTCTGTGATCTTTGTTGGATATGAATCAACTCAAAGAGCAAATATTTGTTTTTGTTTATATAAAGAAAAAATAAACATAAAATATAAAAATTCACTTTCTTTATGTTTTTACTAACAGATAAGAATTTATTTCAAATATGAATTATTAAAGAGTTGAGAATAAATAATTCTGTGTTTTCCTTCTATCTCTTTTAGCTAGCTGCAAAGCTAAAGCTAAAGGAAATGACATGCTAGGGAACATCCTGTTGAGGGCGGAGCTTAGATAGAGGGAACAAAGGAGATCACAAACTGATCCTGGGAGCCATTTTGTCTGTTAGCTGCTAATGCTAGCATGTCAGATGGAGCAGCTGTATTTTGGTATTAATAATGAATCTCACTGACTCTTCAGAACTCAGCATGGAGAACAGATGATTCTCCACTAGAGCCATGAGTCGGTCATCAGGTTTGGACAGGAAGTGATGTCATTGCTCATGTGACCTTTGGTTTCATGTGAAGTTCCTGCTAACAGGAAGGCTAATGCAGTGATGCGAAGTTAGCATAAGCTAAATAATGAAAGACGAGGGATCAGAACCTGGCAGAACCTCTGTTCTGATGATGATGATGATGATGATCTGTGATGAAGGCTGGTAGACTGTCAGACTGCAGAGATGCCTGGTTTGTTACATTATTAAATATGTAAATAATAATAATAGGATTGTTGGTTTTTTATTCTGGAGGTTTAATGGAACATTTTGATCAGGATTGATTCAGCTGCAGCTTTAAGAGTCCTTCATGTTTCCACCATCAACCATCAGTGAGTTAAAGGCATCATGTCTGATCAACCAGAGGATCAATAATCCATCAATAAACCTGCTGAGACAAACGTCATTTATCATCATGAAGATTTTTAGAACATTTTAAATGTTTCCAACTTTCCTGAAGTTCAGCAGAATGAAAAGATGAAAGGCTGAGATTTCTACAGACGAGCCAGGCTCTGCTGCCCCCTGGTGGACAAACACTGCAGGCTCTGCTGCCCCCTGGTGGACAAAAGCTGCACCTAAACATCTTGCAAATCTACAAAATAAAAGAATATTCAATACCCTAATACTTCAAATTGAGATATTTCACTTAAAATACGCAAAACGTGAAAGAAAAAAGTGTACAGTACATTACAAATGTATTTATATTATACTGGCAACACAAAGACAGGCAGGGCTTCAGTCTGCTGGTCGAACTGGGACCAGTTTGGTGACTGGGCCTTCTGAGACACCAGGCTAGCCACAGGCTAAAGCTAATGATAAAAATGATCTAACAATAGAAAACACATCCCTGATTCACATTCAGGAAATAAAAACAAACACATCTTCACCATATCGGGGCGACTTAGCATCTAAACACAGACATTATAGAGATGAGCTGGAAACAGAGTCTGAAGAAAAACAGCTGATCTCTATGGACCCGTCCGGACCGAATCCCCGGTTCGGTCGGTCTCCGCGCTGCTCTCTGGATTAATGTACCTTCAGTCTGTTATATCAAACAAATTATATTAATCTACATAAATGATAAGCAACATCTCACAGACAACTGACATACCTTAAAGTCACCATGTTTGACCACAAACAGAGACATCTGGGTAACCATGGCAACAATAAACAAAGGCTCGTTACAGGTTTCTCATTGTCTCTCCCTATTTAGAGAAACAACACAATATTAAAAAGTTAGCTTAGCTAAGAAAATAATCAGGTAGTTATCTGGGCCAATGTAGTTACAAAGGAAATATTTATCTGTTGTTTATCAGTTTGTTTCACCACTAAATGCGCAGTTCTGGCCACAAAGTCAAGAAATTCTGCTCCTAAATTTACGTTGTTATTACCTTTAATTCTTACCTGTGAAAGGTAAAGGCAGTGGCTCCACTTTGTACCGTAAAACCGTTTAAACTCGTCCAGTTCTCTCCACTGCCACTTTTCTATTTCTATTTACGTCGCCGCCACTTTCAAGATGGCGGCGACGTAAATAGAACTCAGCGTATCGTATTCATGCCTGTTGTCCAATCAGCGATCTCTCAGGTCTCACGCTGGGACAAACTCTTTCCGTTTTGAATTTGTAATTGTGCTTCGTTTAATGTCGTTGTGTTGTTGAATTTGTTGAAGTGGTTTGGACCTCAGGGCCACCGTACTTTAAACCCTGAGATCCACCAGAACAATAGGGCGCAGTGTTCATCTCTGGCCACAAGGTGGCAGTATCGGTATATGGGAAGACTGCAGCAGCAGGATCCCGTTACATGACGTCACATGTTTACTACTTTATAATAATCTGAATCTGATCCGACAGGAAGCAGAATGTAAATAATGAATGTTTACATCAGTTTTCTAGAATCCAGTTTAAAGTTTCTGGCTTCCTGTTTGCTTCAGGCTCCAGGTTGTGATCTAAACTGGTCCCAGTGACATTAAACTGGTCCCAGTGACGTCAACATGAACAGATTCCAGTTGATTCAACCTGATGAGTTTCAACAGATCAGATGAAGAAAACTTTATAAATTAACTCAGTTTCACTTCTACTGAAGTCACGTGATTTCCAAGAAGCGCAGAACCCGGACATGCGCAGTTGAGCTCCTGAGAGATCTGGGCGTTGTCCGTCTTTATGTCCTAATTAAAGTCTGAAGATCTCTGGTGGATTTTAAAGGAGGTTCATGTTGGATCAGATTCCAGTTTGTTGCTTGATGCAGATGTTGTTCTCTGTGTTTCTATGGAAACCAGAGACAGATGTTCATGTTTTACTGTGACGTCATGGTTGTTTTCTCTCCTCTCAGCTCCGACAGGGCGAGTCCGGTATGGCAGGCCATTTTAGCATAAAGTCGGTTTGTTCTGACTGTTAGAGATGTAAAGCGGATGTGTGGCCTCGCTGCATCACTGCAGGAGGAAACGGATCTGTTTCTGTTTTCTGCTTGTTTCTGCTGACAGGTTTTAGCTTAGAGATTAAGATGGAATAAAGTTTTTAAGTGATAAGATGGGATTAAAACTCTTTTCTCATTTTACAACTAAAAACAAACATTTTGTAACCTGATTCTGTTTATTCCTGTTTTCATAGATAATTATTTTAATTCATTTTAAACAAGTCTAAACATTTTCAGGTCTCACATCTAATGTGATTCAGTTTTACATTATGATCTGATCACTGCTGCTAGATTCTGTTTACTGGAGTCAAATCATCACATTTTATAAGAGCTAAATAATGTTTACTTGGTAAAAACTCATGCAGAGCCGTTATGTGCAGGTCTGAGCCGTCCTGCAGATAACGGCTCCATTTCTACCAGGATCCGGTCAGAACCAGCAGAACCTGAACGGAGCAGCAGGAATGTGAAGGTCCAACCTGAAACTTAAACTGACCTGGTTTTAGCAGGAAACATGTAGATTAAGCTTTAAATAAGAAAATGTGAAAAATATTTGGTAAAAAGTAAAGAACTCAAGAATTGAGTAACTGATCATAACATGATTTAATATTTTAAATTCATATCAAACAGCCAAAAGTAAATTCTGTGGAAATGCTGGTATTTTACAGATTAATACCAAAATATTGACACAATAAGGAGTCGGGTTCAGAGGCTGGTTCTGGTCCAGAATTACCTGGAGGCCAATTAAAAAATAATGAAATAAAAACAGGACAATATTTCATTATTTAAGTGAAGCAAAGAGGCTGTTGGGTCAGAACCGCCTCTGGGCTGCAGGTCGGTTCTGATGCATTGGTTAGCATGTTAGCATGTAGCCTTGGTTAGCATATAGCCTTAGTTAGCATGTAGCCTTGGTTAGCATGTTAGCATGTAGCCTTACAGCCTGATAGGAAGGCAGGTTATCCACATTAATAAAATAAGTGAAATAATATTTAACCACCAAACACTGAATAAAGAAACATTTTCTAACAAACTTTTTAATGTAGGACAAATAAAGTTTCTCTTCACAATATGTATTTATTTACTTTTAATATTTATTATTAATCTATTAGTATAATTTGTTATTTAAACTGTCATTTATATTATTTTGGCTAATAATATTATATATAAATAAATAATAATCAAAACTCAACATCCTAAGCAAATATTCAAGCCATATTAATTTACTAAAAGCACAATAAGAAAGTTAAATCATAAAAATGTTCTGTGTTCCTGGGAACGATGGCAGGTCAAAGTTTAAACATCAAAATGTATTTAATCTTTTACTGAATTTGATTATTGATGGGAAACAAAACGTCTCCAAACTGGTTCAGGTTCATGACTTTAACATGAATGAAGGAGAATTTAAAGGATTTTACTGTGAAAATCTCAGTAAAATCATAAATTGTGACCAAGAACAGAGTCATTAGACTGACAGATGCTTTTATTCTGAAGTTTGTGTGAAAACATAATCAGCCTGAAATCAATAAACTAATAAAGTGTTGGAGATATTTCACTCTGCAGTTTAAAATGTGATGAAAATGATTTAAGAACCTGGTTTAAAAGATCCTGGAAAAACTCAATAAAATGAATTCCAACACAAACAGAAAAAGTTTTTACAACAATTTATTGTCATGTTTTATTGTTATTAAGCACATCTTGGCATTTTAGCAGAAATGTTGAACAAAACCTGCAGAAACAAATAAAATGAGATTAAAAACAAACATTTACAGAAAAGAATGAAAAAGTATCAAACTTACTGAGTTTCTGTTTGAGGATTTAATTTTTGGAAAATCTGGATTTTTTTGGTTTTCTGTATTTCAGAGTGAAGTCGGCTCTTCAGAACCAACAAGATCGTTTTAGTTTGGATTTAGTTGGACTTTGGATTCAGGTCGACTCCCTGAAGGGATTAAATAAATAAATTAGTAAAGAAAACAAAAATTTGAAAATATTTTAATTTTAAACTAAAAAAAAATCTATAAAATCTAGAATCTGATTTGGTCTGAAAGTCAGATTTTATAAATCTTAATATAAACACAGTAGAGCCATTGATTCAGCCAGTGAAATAGATATTTCTGATTAAATAAGTATTGATGAACCTTCAGTACCAATCAGTTCATCTGTTATTATGGATCAGCTGAGTGAAAATTAGAAGGGATCAATAATTCAAATGATTATCAATTTGAATCTGCAGATTCAGGAAACATCCAACAAAGATTTAAAATAAAAATATTTTTTTATTCTGACTGAAAATAAAACCAGCTGAGAAAAACTGAGAAACCAGGAAGATTCATTCAGCCATAAAGCGGCAAAAAGATTTAATATTAATCTAAAGATTCACAAGAAATAAAAAATACGAGCATGAAAGATTATTATAGTAGATATACAAGCATAGAATATGAACACTGTAAATGGTAACATGTATAGAAAAACTCATTCTAGAGCTTCAGCTGATTAAATATATTGATTAGTTATTTTAGTGATCAGATTATTTAATGATCTTTTGGTAATAAATGAGATCAGAGGTTTTCAATGTGGAGGTTTAAAATTCAAAGTTTTGTCTTTAAATTCACATTAACATGAAAGTAACATGTAACAAATGAATAAAATGAGAATAAAATATAAAAATTAAACATTTAGTGAGCAGAAATCTGTTCAAATTCTGCATTTTATGTAAAATAACATTTCATGATGTTCGTAGGTCTTCAGTTTTACTATCAAATTATGTTTAAAATAAAGTGAAATAAAGAAACTTTATTATTAATAATGAAAACATTAATAAGGCAGGATTCATATAGAAACCAAACAGAGAGTTTAGGATGATTTCAGAGTCAGATTATAATCCAGGACTAGAATAATCTGTCTGCATTATAATGTAATAAAGATTAATAAATGCAATAAGTGCAACTGGACTTTCCATAAACCATAAAGGCACAAAATATTTCCAGGTTTTCTTTGGCATCAATTTCTCTGCATCATTTTATCTGATTTCTGTGGAGACGCTTATCGAGGTCACGCACACATATGCTGGTATACACATTGCATTCTCGTTCCATCACACAGGGGCCCCTATATTCGTTACAGATCGTCTTTTCTCCCATCTTCAAGGACATTCTAATACTTTCACACAAAGGCCTTTGTAGAAATAGAAACTGAGGTGACGCAGACCATCGGATGACCACTGGGTGTGTTCTTAGATCATACACAACAAATCTTCCGGTTTTTGATCAGATGCTGTATAGACTCGGTCACATTCACTTCTAGTCTGTGAGGGGAAGCGTCTCCTTTTTTTAGCGCTAAAAAAGTAATAAAAGAAGTAAAGTTTGATTACTTTTGTTGGCTGATTTTCTGCTCCGTGTGCTTGCATGTTTTATGAAACATTTATTTCACAACATTTCCTTCCAGCCGATATTTAGACAACAACATTTCAGAAAAAAAGAACCAAAGGCCAAAATTAGAACCAGCAGGTCAGATTTAAAGATTTATAATCGGCCAGAAAATTACAATCAGTGCAGCTTTAAACTAAAGATCCAAATTCTGGACTGGAAGCAAAAAATTCAGAGAATTTTGGGTTTGAAGAGAAAATGATGATGATGATGATGATGATGATGATGATGATGATGATGATGATGATGATGATGATGATCAGGAGGTCCTTCAAACCAGTTCCAGTTCCAGTCATGAACTGGTTCCTCAGGCAGCAGAAATGATTCAGTTCCTTCAGATCTTCATTCTGTCATCAATAATCAATAGTGATCAATAAGAGGCTGCAGGCTGGACCAGAGGACCAGGAAGTGTTGGTCCATCAGAACCTTCACTGAGATCGGCTCTGACCCAAAGTCTGACTGGATCAATAATCAGAGATGATCATTGATCCATCTCTGATCAATGATCAGAGATTAGAGGCTGATCAATAGAGATGGTCCAGGTGTCTTCTGGTAGGACCTGGCATGTCCCTGCTGAGGAGACAGAGGACAGTTAGAGACAATCCAGCAGCATCAGGATCCAATGAATCAATGGATCTGAACTGATCAAGTCAGAGGACTCCAAAGCTTCTCTCTATTCACTCATTCAGCCAATCATGCTGCAGCAGCTGCTGCAGTAGCTGTAGCTGTGGCTGTAGCTGTAGCTACTGCAGCAGCTGCTACTGCAGCAGCAGCTGCTGCAGTAGCAGCAGCTGCTCTGGTGGCTACCAGACATTAGCATCAGTCTGACAGAGCAAACGGAAGAACGGCCTAGTCAAAGGACAACTGAGACAGACTGAGGTGGATTAGAACTGGCAACCCATCAGTTACAGGACAAAGCCCAACTATTGAGTATTGATCAATGCTACTTATTGATCAGAATCCTGATTAGATCCGGATTCATGGTGAACGTCCTCAGAGAGGTGGAGGATTTATTCTCTCTGGGTGGAGAAGGATGGAGGCAGAACTTCCCAGAACCCGACTGCAGCTCTAATGTTTCTCTCTCCACCTTCCTGGTTGCCCTTCCAGCTGCTCTCTCTCCTCTTTTTACCGTTTTCTTTCCTCTGATTCATGAACCAGAACCAGAACCAGAATGGGTGGTTCTGCTGGGAGAACCAACCTGGACCCCTTCCTCCTGCTCCGCTTCCTCATCTTCATCCTCATTGACCTTTGACCTCCTAGTCAGTCAAACATCACTATTGATCAGAACCAATCAGCTGATTGGAAAAACACATTTAAACCACTGACCTTTGACCTTCAGATGAACTTGTTTCTTCAGCAGCATGTCTCCGTCTCTGTAGATTCTGCAGGTGTAGATCCCTCTGTCTCTCTCAGTGGGTTGTTCCAGAGTCAGACTGAGGTCTTTAGTCTTCAGAGCATTTTCATCCATCTTGGTTCTGGTTCTGTAGAGCTTGTTCTGTTCTCCACGCTGATCAGAACCATTGGGATACACATGGACCGTCCTGTTGTAGTCGTCCTTCCACTCCACCTTAACGTTTCCATCCAGACTCTCTGTGATTCTGCAGGGCAGCAGGACAGACTCCGCCCCTGGTGCCACCTCCACCTGTGGGACTGAGAGACAACAGAGACAAGATGAGTTGGACAGACAGCAGCAGCTCTGAGGACATTTCCTCACACTGGAACCAGTCCAACATGCTGGACTGGTTCCAGTCTGAAATGTGTCCATGTCTCCACTGGTGTCTCTGCTGTGTCCAACCAGCAGCAGGTGGACAGAATGTCCTCAGTGACTGCAGACTGGAACCAGCAGCAGTTGGACTCTGGTCCCGTCTGTCCATCGTTTGTCTCCAGTTGGACTCAGACTGGCAGACAGACGAGGACACGTCACCATGGAGACCAGCAGAGGACAGGAAGCAGAACCTCAGGACTTCCTGTCCTCTGATGGAGACAGAAGGTCCAGTTGGACTGAGGCCGGTTCTGTCTGGGTTCTGGTTCTGTCCCACATGAGGACGTCCTTCAGTCCACATGGACATGAAGCTCTGAGTTCTGGACGGGTTGATGGAGCTACTGGACCAAGCTGGTTCTGGAGCCGAGCAGAGATCCAGAACCTTCACCTGGACCTGGAGGTTCTGGACCTCTGATGCCTGGTTCTGAAGGGTTCTGAAGGAATCTACGGTTGTGATGAAGTTCATGGGGTAAATGGTTCAGAACAAGAACCAGCTAAATGTCAATGAGAACCAACCAGAACCAGAACCGATCCAGTTCAAACAGAGACAAAAGATGGACCTGGTTCTGATCCAAACAGTTCCTCTAAAAGTACATTTAAACCACTGACCTTTGACCTTTAGCCAGACGTCTTTCTTCATCAGTTCATCTCCCTTCTTGTCATAGACGCTGCAGGTGAAGGTGTTATTGTCTCCATCTCTGGGCCATGACAGAGTCAGACTGAAGTCTCCAGTGTTCAGCAGGTTTTCATCCATCTTGGTTCTGGTTCTGTAGATCAGGTTCTGTTCTCCAGGCTGATCAGAACCGTTCTGATACAAATGGACCTTCCAGTTGTCTCCGTCCTTCCACTCCACTTTATCCACATGCAGAAAGATTCTGTATTTACAGAACCAGAGGCGCCGTGGGACGTTTAAGGGCAGCAGGACAGACTTCTCCCCTGATTCCACCTTCACCTGTTCTGAGACTGAGAGACAACAGAGACAAGATGAGTTGGACAGACAGCAGCAGCTCTGATGGTCTCATGACTGTCTCCTCTCTGTGTCTCCTGCAGGACTCTGAGGACAGAGACATGAGTCCATGTCCAAGAGGAACCAGCTGCTGCCTGCAGCAACACACCAAACTCTGCTCCATCCTCACCGACTCTTTAGTTCCTGTTTGTCCTCAAGCTGGAAGCTGCTGACCCACAATGCACCAGGAGCGAAACACCCTATTAGTTATTAATTCCAGCATTACTGGCACCGTAAAAGATAAATTATCTTCTAAAACACCATATTTTTTCATTTTCGTAAGGATGTAGAGCTAATTAAATGACATAAATAAGATCTTTATATATTATAACTATATCTCCATCAATTGTAGAAGGAATAAATTAAATGAGACATAAAAAGCAACATGATCAACTATAATAAAAATACCATTTATAATGTAAACATAAGAAATTTAATTGAGCAAAACTCAACAACAAACAAATGAATTGGGTTCACAGAAGAATAATAAATCTGGTTACAACCAGGATTGTTAAACAAATACAAGCAAAAATTCACATTTTTGCTTATGTGGTGCAATATATGTTAGACTGAGAGATTGTTTTGTTGGTACAGTATATATATATATACTGTATATATAATATATATATATATATATACACATGGATAAATACATGAGCACGGCACAGAAGGGCATTGGCGTAGATAGCAGAGGAGCCAAACACCAACTCCTTGTAGACCACACAGTTGCCCTAGACTGCAAAACCCGACACACCAACCTGTGCACGGCTTGGATCGATCACAAGAAAGCCTATGACTCAATGCTGCACACCTGGATCATTGAATGCTTAGAGATGTACAACATCAACAGGACCCTCAGAGCCTTCATTGCAAACTCGATGGGGCTGTGGAAAACCACCTTGAAGCCAACTGCAAACCACTTGCACAAGTGTCCATCAAATGTGGCATATACCAAGGAGATGCTCTGTCCCCGCTGCTGTTCTGCATAGGCCTGAACCCCCTCAGCCAAATCATCAACAAGACTGGCTACAGATACCGACTCAAGAATGGAGCCAACATCAGTCACCTCCTCTACATGGATGACATCAAGCTGTATGCCAAGAGTGAGCAAGACATCGACTCACTGATCCACACCACCAGGATCTACAGCACAGACATTGGGATGTCATTCGGACTAGAGAAGTGTGGTCGGATGGTCACAAAGAGAGGGAAGGTCATCCGTACAGAAGGGGTCTCACTCCCAGAAGGAACAATAGCAGACATAGAGGACAGTTACAAGTACCTGGGAATACCACAAGCAAATGGCAACCTCGATGAGGTCACAAGGAAAACAGCCACAGCCAAATACCTCCAACGAATAAGGCAAGTCCTGAGAAGCCAGCTCAATGGCAAGAACAAGATCCAGGCAATAAACAGCTACGCCTTGCCAGTAATCAGATACCCTGCAGGAATAATTAGCTGGCCAAAGGAGGAGATACAGGCCACAGATGTTAAGACACATAAATTACTAACAATGCATGGAGGGTTCCACCCCAAATCCAGCACCCTGAGACTGTACACGAGCCGCAAGGAAGGAGGCAGAGGACTAGTGAGTGTGAGAACCACTGTACAGGACGAAACATCCAAGATCCATAGATACATCAGGGACAAAGCCTCAACAGACAATGTGCTCAGTGAATGTCTCAGACATGGGGAACAGAAGTTGAGGTGCTGGAGGTACCATCATGGGAGGACAAACCCCTACATGGGATGTACCACCGGCAAATAACTGAAGTGGCTGATATCAGAAAGTCCTACCAATGGCTGGAAAAAGCTGGACTCAAGGACAGCACAGAGGCCCTCATCCTGGCCGCCCAGGAACAGGCCATAAACACCAGAGCAATAGAGGCCCAGATCTACCACACCAGACAAGACCCAAGGTGTAGTTTGTGCAAGGAGGCCCCTGAGACAGTCCAGCACATAACAACAGGGTGCAAGATACTGGCAGGGAAAGAGTACATGGAACGACATAACCAAGTGGCAGGCATAGTGTACAGAAACATCTGTGCAGAATATGGACTGGAAGCCCCGAGATCAAAGTGGGGAACACCCCCAAAGGTGGTGGAGAATGGCCGAGCTAAGATCCTGTGGGACTTCCAGATCCAGACAGACAAAATGGTAAGGTCCAACCAACCGGACATTGTAGTGGATAAACAACAGAGGAAAGCCGTTGTGGTGGATGTAGCAATACCGAGTGACTGCAACATCAGGAAAAAGGAGAAACTGGAGAAATACCAGGGCCTCAGGGAGGAACTGGAGAGGGCCTGGAAGGTGAAGACCACAGTGGTGCCTGTGGTCATCGGGGCCCTCGGGGCAGTCACCCCCAAACTGGAGCAGTGGCTACAACAGATCCCAGGAACAACATCAGACATCTCAGTCCAGAAATGTGCAATTCTAGGCACAGCAAAGATACTGCAGAACCCTCAAGCTCCCAGGCCTCTGGTAGAGGACCCGAGCTCAGAGGGTAGGAACCACCGCGGTGGGTGAGAAGGGAATTTATTTATTTTTTTTTCAGAAGAAAAAGTAAGATGAAACTATTTAGTCTGTCGATTTTCCTTTGACTCTAAAATTATAAAATAAAACACATTCATAAAATCACAATATCAACAATTTGTACATCGAGTAAAACACTTAGCAGGTAAAAATTATCATTTATTTTGGTAAAAATGATTATTGTACTGACAGTAAATGACAGGTAATTTACTGTCATTTACATCCTTCATGAGCTCAGAGGGTCAAACTGATGAATAGAGGATGAAGGCTCTCTGATAAAATATTTCTATATTTTATATGTCTATATTTCTATGTCTCCCATGTTTTTTCAGCAGTGGAGATAAAGGTGTTTTACCTGCCATTAAAAGTTTTCTTAAAAGTTTGTTTGTTATTCTGCAGCTCATGTGACCAAACCAGCCGATGAGATGAAAAGTTAACATTGTCAACATGTTAACTTTTGGGTTAACTAGTTGGGTGACCCAAGATCACTGGGTCTCATGAAAAGATAGTATCTGAAAACATTTCTTAAAAATATAGTCAGTGTTTTCGGTATAGTCTGAGCCGACTGTCCAGGAACGACCCAAAGTATTTAATATTAGCCTCAGTTTCAACAGGTTGGCCATCAAGAGAAACTGGAACCACTTTGAGGTCATTTAATTAGCTCTACATCCTTAAGAAAAAGAAAAATTAATAAATAAAAAATACTTTGTGCTATTCTGATTTAGTAATGTAATTATGAGTTGTGTTACTACCCCCCCGCCACTAGAGGCAGTATCAGGCCCAAAAAGATGCGACTAAGGAGCAGATTTAGAAGAACACAGAAAGCTACAGAATTAGTTAGAAACTGTGAGCTGAGCTGAAGTAAATAAAAGAGAGAAGTTTAAATACATGCTGAGTGTGAAAATCCTTCCTAAAGATGAAAATATATCACAGATTTCAAAAGTAAATAAAAACGGGAGACAATGGATAATATAGGAAAGAGCGCCCCCTTCACTTCCGGAGTGCAATGGTCCCATTTCCATATAAGGTCTGAGACTGACAGCAGTCCGTGCCTCTTCCTGTTAGCTGCAGTGAGGTTCTTCTCTTCAGTCCTGCTCTGAAGGAGAGCAAACACTGACCAAAGGCATTATGGGTAATGCAGTTCTAGAGACTCACCTGGTTTCCAATGGAACAACAAATAAAGTGCAGCAGCAACCAGAGGCAGAACCAGTAGAACCAGTAGAACTGTGGCCCAGACTGGAAGCGGTTCTGTGGAGACAAATGAAGATGGATGAGTTATAATAACAGAATATTTTCATCATCTGATGATTTTTCATTAAATCTGAGTTTCATTAACAGACAGGAAACCTGGTTGACTCAGTAAATCCTCATGTCAGCATCAGCTGCTACCAAATAAAAGACGTTTTGACTCAGGATGTTATGGAAAAAGATTTCTGTCAGAACTGATCCATTTACTTTCTGGATCCAAATGGTTCTGATTCTACTTTCCGGGTCCGAATCAAACAGCCTTGCAGGTCTGGACCATGTTTGGCTCCACACACGACTGAGGCGACTTTCTCCCAACATTATAGAAATAAAATATGGTTCCAGGATCATCAATGAGCTCCTTGCATTTAATTACTGAAATATTCTCAGATGTTGAGTCCAAATATGAAACATAAATCAAACTTTATCTTAATTTATTTTTTAAAGTTAGTCATTGTGAACATAAACAGTTTAATATTTTACTTCTTATTTGATTTGTTATCAAAATGAAGCTAGTATTTGAATAAAGTTGAATTTATTTCATTTTATAGGCAAATCAAGGCACAGATACAAATATGTAGCTATAATAAATATAAACTTATCATATTAAACAGTTTTCTGACTGAACAGCTGAACATTGTAACTGAATCCTCCTGCTCTACGTTATAAACATCTTGTCCAGTAAACAGGCCTGTTGCTATGAGACGCATCATTTATGGAAGAAAATAAACAGCTCATCTGTTTCCTCCCAGTGCAAACTGGGAACAACCTCTGCATTTACTGAAGGTCATTGATTTCTCTTCCAGTAAAAATTTCTTCCTTTTAATGAGGTTTTATTGTTGCACATTTCTGATATAAAGAATAAACATATTTTGAATTATTAATAACTAATTAACACATTTCAAATTCCCCATATCATTAACACTGAACTATGACATCACTATGACATCACTGAATCATTTTAATGGTTATATTTTTATCTATTTTTATCTTAAATAATTTTAGTTTCATATTTTAATCTCAGTAGTTTTAATTATGTGTCAGTTTCACGAGTTGGTTGAATAAAATGTTTTAATCGTGAAATTAGTTTCCTTTAATAAACTAAATATGTTGTTTATTCCACATGTGTTGATCCTGTAGATATCAGCAGATAACTGAGTTTATTCATTCAGTTATGATTATGAATCACTTTGAGTTGCCTTGTTGCTGAAATGGGTTGTAAAAATAAAATGATTGAAAAATGTAAAAAAAATATTAAACCTTCAGCAGGTTTAACTTTGGATAGGAAAAATTATAATAATTGATTAATGATGAACTAGTAATTTAGATAAAAATTGATTTCATTCCTTGTAGAGAAAAATATTTTATAGCCACAGAGTTCAGTCTGTTATTATTTATGAGACCCATCATAAAAACACAAAGTGATAAAATCACCACACAGTAAACCAGTAAAATTTACATTTTTCCATCGTTACCAGTAAAAATATTGGTCAATATTTCATTAGAAAAGTTCAGATTATGGTTCCAAATCAGTTTGGTGGGTTTTAGTTTACAGTTAAAGAAACTCAGTGTTTTGGCTCCAGAGTTTAACTTCCAACATTCCTGGTTCCTCTTTAACTAAACAATGCATTTGATTAATAAAGTGTTATAATTATTGATAATTACAAACATTAATGAAGATTCAGATTTATAGCATATGTGGTTTAGATAATCCTAATTCCTGACAGTCTGCTTGGTTCCAGGCGCTGCAGTTCTGCCCTGAGCTGATGAGTTAACAGTTTAAAGGTGCTGATCAACTTAGTTAAATGAATCCAACAGATGGTAACTTGCTAGCAAGAGACGTTCTGGGATCCTGAGGAAACTCAGCCAGTCGTGCTGGATTAGGATTAGGGTTAGTTTAACCCTAGGATTAGGGTTAGTTTAACCCTAACAGGGTTCCCTGTGCAGAGGGAACAGGGATGGAGTCGCCTTGCACTCTATGAATCTCAGGCCCAAATCTTACATTTTGCCTCATGGTAACATCAGTGGATCATTTCAGTCATCAGCTCTGGAAAAGCTGCAACACATGTCTTTTGGAAATGATAAAAATATAACCTGCAGTCTAGAACAATGTGTTCTGGATTCTGTAGGAAAAACGTTGATATATTTTATAAATACAGTGTTTTGTGGTCAATATTAATTAAACAGTTTATTAATTTGGGTTGCCAGTTTGGATAAGGTTTCATATTAATCTATAAGAATGATAGAAAACATGGAAAACATGCTAACAAAATGCCTCAGACCCTCAGCCCATAGGCAGTTCTAGACTCAGGAAAACAGAAGTGGCTCTTTGGCTTACTTACATATTAAATGATGAAATATTGCCCTGTTTTTGTTTCTGTGAAGTGAAAATTGTGTTAATATTTCTTTTAACAATTGTATTTAATTCTTTACTCATTTAACATTAGTATTGCTCAGTCTGTTAAAGTATGTAGGCCAGGCAGTCTCTGCAGAACCAGTTAGATATGTTTCCTGTTGACCCGTCCTTGTAGCAGTTCCAGGAGGCTGTTGGCGACTAAATGTCACCACAGGGACCAAAGCAAGGCGACAGAGTTTAACAGATAGTTTAGGTCAATATAGATGGAATAAGCCCTAAGGTCTAACAAATTTCTCCATTGAATGCTATAAGCTCAGAGTAGGTAGGAGGTCTGACAATGTTTTTATTGGTATGTAAAATTGTTCCATTAGTAAACCTGATTTTTGGAAAGTCACTTATGATGATCAAGAAAATGTTTATCATCTAAGCAATTAACTGACCTTTCAGTGAGGACAAGGTTGCATCCTGTGGTTACATGACTGGGCATTAAACCTGTTCAACTGGAACTGGCTCTGAGCCAAAGGAGTGACCACATTGTGTAGATCAGGGGTGTCAAACTCAATTTCACCAAGGGCCACTTCAGCATATTGGCCACCCTCAACGGGCCACATTGACGGCATAAATCAGGAGTGCCCAAGTGCAGTCCTCCAGACTGCAACTTTTAGATGCATCCCTGCTAAAACACATCGCAGACTAAAGGTTGACTTCCCTCATTAGCAGCAACTCAGTTCTGTAGAGGCCTAGTGATGAGTCAATGATCCAGGAACGCATCTAAAGTTGCAGAGTGGAAAACTAGACTTGGGCACCCCGAGCATAAATGTATGAAAATACAATGTTAAAAATAAATTAAACACCTCATATTGTCAAATAACTCATTTTATGTATTCAGGTTTTAAATATTACATTTGAGTTTACATGGATGTAAAGTTACTGCTCAGTTTAAAACTTACAATACTTAAATCAGTGTTTAAAGGTAAGCAAGCAAATAATAAAAACAAGTTTCGATATTAACTCTCAACTTCATTCACAAAACATTTTTGTTATTACACAACCAACATGTATTTTCACATAAGAACAAAACAATTAGGTGATGTTGCCTGTCCTCTTCACCCTGACACCAACTCACACACATCCTCATCCATCGGTCCTGTTCTGTAAATAAACACAAGCAAAATCAATAAACTATATGCATATTCTAGTATACTTAGTCTTGGTTTCACATTCATTCTATTTTAATTCAGTTAGTTCGTGCTTACCGATGTTTTATGGCCGGATGTCTGGCACCGTTTTCCTTTGGTCAGTTCGTCCATGTCTGGTTTTAGTTCTTCTGCTGTGGCAATCCGCAAAACGGCCTGCAGGTTTTCGTCAATAATGCGCGATCTGTGTTTGGTCTTGTTTAAATTCATTATTGAAAACATCTGTTCGCACAGATAGGTGCTTCCAAACATGGACAAAACACGAGCTGCATGGAGTCGGAGCTGTGGCATCAAATCAGGGGGCAGTAGATGGTAAAAGTCCTCGATTGAAACATCACGGATCTTCGCTCTCAGGCCGCTGTGGCTTTGAAGCTCAATAGCTCCACCTGAAGGCGGTGGGTCGCACTGCAGACATCGGCGGTGAAAGGATTGGTAAAGGTGTCAAACTCAAGAGTGCTGCGATTTAAAGTCAGAAAAGCGCCGATCAAACTCGTTTATTAACAGTTAGTTTGGTAGTTAACCGAGCACATGAAAAAGCACCGGGAGCCCGAGATGATCTGACAAGCAGGAAAGTGAAGGAGATTGTTTTGTACCACCTGGCGCTTCCATAGGTCGAGTTTACGCTGGAAAGCTGCGATCATGTCGGACATCTGGGTGATTATTTGTTTACGTCCTTGTAGTTTCTGATTTAGCTGAGCAAGATGCTCGGTGACGTCACATAACGTTGTAAAGTCACACAGCCATTTCGGATCGGACAGTTCAGACAAGGGTTTCCTTTGTTCTTCTTGAAGGCTAAATTTGGTGAACTTAGCTCCGTGTTTGGTTTCAAAATGCCGACGTATATTGTTTTCTTTCACAACGGACACGGTCCCAGAACACAAAAGACACACTGGTTTTTCACCTTGAAGTTACAAACGGGTATTCGTTTTCCCATCGTTCATGAAACAGTCTTTCTTGTAAATCGATTTTTCTTTTCTTAGACATTTTGATGTTAGCTTGTCGATGTCTCAGTTTTATTCGCTGGGGAAATTAATAATGAGCTTGAGGTTATCTATAAAATACTGTAGATAATTGTTACTGTTAAAAGTTTTCCTGATATTATTTAAAATGTTCCATGTTGCCTTAGAATTATTTTAGTACTATCCAATAATTTATAATAATATTCCTTTATACATGCCTTTATTATAATAACATTATTTTTATATTTCTTTTGTTTTCTGATTCAGAAGTTCTCTGTTTCATAAATTCCCTAAAAAGTTTGTTTTTCTTTTTACATGCATTTTGTTTCTTTTTGTAATCCACTGATCATTTTTATGCTTTTCATCTTATTTTTCTTAACTGGGCAGTTCTTACTAAATTTAACTATACCATGTCACAAATTATTATGCAAATTGGATTAAAGTGTCAAAGATTAACATTTTTGTTGTGCTATTAAATGTATAGATGGTATTGTGTGTCTTTGAATCACTATAATTAATTTCAGAGAGCTGGTCGATCAGTTTAGCTCAATGAAAGGAAATCTACTGAAGAAGGATGTTCCACATTATTCAGCAGGCCACAGGTTTCAAGCAATATGGGAAAGAGAAAGGATCTCTCTGGTGGGATGTGGGATTAGATCTGGTTCCAGATTAGATCCTGGTTCCAGATTAGATCTGGTTCCAAATTAGATCTGGTTCCAGATTAGATCTGGTTCCAGATTAGATCCTGGTTCCAGATTAGATCTGGTTCCAGATTAGATCTGGTTCCAGATTAGATCCTGGTTCCAGATTAGATCCTGGTTCCAGATTAGATCTGGTTCCAGATTAGATCCTGGTTCCAGATTAGATCCTGGTTCCAGATTAGATCCTGGTTCCAGATTAGATCCTGGTTCCAGATTAGATCTGGTTCCAGATTAGATCTGGTTCCAGATTAGATCTGGTTCCAGATTAGATCCTGGTTCCAGATTAGATCCTGGTTCCAGATTAGATCTGGTTCCAGATTAGATCTGGTTCCAGATTAGATCCTGGTTCCAGATTAGATCTGGTTCCAGATTAGATCCTGGTTCCAGATTAGATCTGGTTCCAGATTAGATCCTGGTTCCAGATTAGATCCTGGTTCCAGATTAGATCTGGTTCCAGATTAGATCCTGGTTCCAGATTAGATCTGGTTCCAGATTAGATCTGGTTCCAGATTAGATCTGGTTCCAGATTAGATCCTGGTTCCAGATTAGATCCTGGTCCAGATTAGATTGGTTCCAGATTAGATCTGGTCCAGATTAGATCTGGCCAGATTAGATCCTGGTTCCAGATTAGATCCTGGTTCCAGATTAGATCCTGGTTCCAGATTAGATTGGTTCCAGATTAGATTGGTTCCGATTAGATCTGGTTCCAGATTAGATCCTGGTTCCAGATTAGATCGGTTCCAGATTAGATCTGGTTCCAGATTAGATCTGGTTCCTAGTAGAGAGGTTCTGCGGTTCCTGGGTTTGCTTGGTTCTTACTCAGATCTGAAGTTTTTCCCTGGGGATAAGTTTCCTTCCCCCTCAGAGCGAACAGCAGATGACAATGTTTTTGTCACCATTAACGACCTTTAATGTCGTTAAGGTTAAACTCTCCGTGGTTCTGTTGGACTCTCCCAAGCTCCATGTTGTCTGTTTGGATCTACACACCTGGGGACAGAACCTGTCACCTTTGTTCTGGACTCAGCAGGACCCGTTTTGTGAACTCAGGCTCTATAAATGAAACCAACTGGACCTGGACTTATGAACTCCCTGCTGGTACCAGATTGGACCCGCCAGCCTTCAGAACCGCTTCAACCCTTCCATCCAACCAGGAGTCAGAAAAGCTGAGGTTCATTCAGAACCAAAGAGTTTCTGATATTATTATTATTGATCTGCTGATCAGAACCAAATGATTCTGTCAGAATATTATTGATTCATCAGCTCTGGTCACTGGAGGTCAGAGGTCACAGTGTCATCAGCATACCTGACCTTTCTGATGACTTATGGACAAAGTTTGATGTTTAAAGAAAAATTAATAATCAGATTCAACTGACCTTAAATATAAATGTTAAAGATCATAATTAATAAATTACTGTCTAAATATGTGACCTTTAACCTCGACTGAGACCTGTCAGGTAGGAGATACGTGTAGATCATCACCATCTGATCTCAAACCAGCTGCTTTATACAGAGTCTCATCATCTGATCTGATCAGAACCAGGAAGCTGCTGGTTCTGATCCAGAGACAAACACTCACCTTTAGGAGCTACAACCAGGCTGACGGTGCTGATCAGTTTGTTCTCAAGGCCTGTTTGAACGACTCGACACTCATACGTCCCGCTGTCATCAGTCGTGTTCCTCAGAATCAAAGACACGTCTCCTTTCTCTATCTGACCAATCAGCAGATCAACCCGGTTCCTGTAAGATGGATGCTGGTTTGCTGGATCAAGCTGATAATTTCTGTACCGGAGGACATATTTTGGCCCCAGATCGGTTCTGCTCCACTCTGCGAGTCTGATTTCTTCCCGGTCAGGAGCTTCACATGGCAGAATGACGTTTTCTCCAGGTTGAGCTTTGACCAGGGAGATGTTCTGATCTGCAGGAGAAAACGCCACAGAGAGGTCAGAGGTCAAAGTGTGATCAGAAGGTGTGTGTGATGGAGACTCATCGGTTTCTGCTGCTGGAACAACGAGCTCAGCTCCAGCAGTTCACAGCAGGAGCATCAAAAGATCTGGGTCAAAGGTCATGGTCGTATAAATACTCAGAAAGAAAACTGATGTTTTATGAAGACACTTATAAATAATTTTAAAAACTACAAAAACTCTGCAGGACTCAACATTTTTAAAGAAAATATTTAATCATCATCAAAATCCAGTTATTAATATTTAATCTGTTTATTGAAGGAACAACAAGAATAGATAGAAAATCTGGAACCAGCAGAATCTCTGAGGCTCATTGTGTTCAGCTGGAAACTGAGTCACATTTAACTTCCTTTCACATTAATTAATCATTTCTTTATTGATCCGGTAACATTTTAGGCCCCTGAATGTCTAGAGGGGCCCCTGAATGTCTGGGGGGCCCCTAAGTGGCCCCTACCAGCAACTCCTGAGTTTTCTTTGCCTTGATATCTTATAATTCTAGATCTAGAGATTTAACATAGAAAACTGATGTAGAGCGAACCCTCTGAGCTTTTGGTCTTTAAATCTGCAGCCGAGTTGTTCTAGAGGTTAAACTGTCAGATATTATCAGGGTTTATTTAGTAAAATGTTGTCGTGCTTTTTGGTTTCCGTTGTGACGGAGGCGTGTGGGTAATTGAAGATACACGTCAAGAACAAAGGGTCTCTTGCAGGAACTTCACTCCTTCCAGCACAGATGAATTACAACGAAAACTGAGTTGTTCTCACAGAATAACTGTGTGGCTTCTGGCCTCTAGCTCTGGCACAGACAGCATTTAGCGATGTCCGGGCAGTGAGCCGTGAGTGCCATAACCAACAACAGAAACAGAACGGATCAGCTGTTCGATACTGGTTGCTAAGGCAACCACCAGCTGTCAAGAGCAGAATAAACAGAACTTAAAACAATGAATCTCGTGATGCTAGCCTTTCCCCCGAGCTGTGTTGCATCTACTGATCTAGGCCTGGGAAACCAAAACAAAAAACACAAAACCAAGCTTAAGATCAAATAGTTTTAACCTTCCTTACAATATCATCAAATGTTCTTATTGCATAACTCCATGACCTTTGACCTTTTCTCCTCTGGTCTGTTTAACAGCTTCAGTCTCAGATCAGCAGAAACATTAAATCAGGGAAACTTGGACTAGATTATCTTCTCATTGTCTCCATGATGACATGATGCATTAAATATCAGATTATTGATTATTATGAGTTGTTGCTGTGTTATTGATCTGATTAAATATTAGAATATTGATTATTATGGGTTGTTGTTCAGTGTTTTAATATCTTGTTCTTTGGGCCCCTTCTACCTTGGCCCCTCTTCCTCTCTGTACGGTCCTGCTGAAAACTGAGTTTTCTGACTCAATAACTCAACTTTCTATCCAACTAGTGAATAGTTTTCAGTAAAATGTCCTCATTTTAGTTCTAGTAATAGTGATCTATGAGATAAAATGATAACATAAAACAGTAAAATTAAACTGCGCTGGAATAAAGTTATAAAAATAAACCCAGGATAAAAACTATTCAACAGCTTTAAATATGATGAAAACAATCCCAACATGGCGGAGATCAACAATAATTCTTCAGAAGCGAGTAGTTTGATGAACAATGTGTCTGTAGCTGAATCTGACCTGCAGCAGCGACAAACTGCCAGAAGACCAGCAGGAACAGAGACGCAGGCAGAGAGGAAGCCATTTCCTGGTTGGTCTCACCGTCCGGATTTTACATTCATGCGACGTTTCTGAGTGGAAAATATTGTAACGAAACACCATAAACATTAGAACAGAACAACCTGTTCGGAGATGAAACTAGAATAAGTTAAACTGAGAAAGAGAAACTAAGCGATGCGACAGAGATCTGCAGAGGAGAACAGGGTGGAACTGGAACTGTGTGAGCCAGAGGCGGGTTTCTTCTGCTTTTGTTTCAGTTTTTGACATCTAGCGGTAAGATGTATTATCGCCATCTAGTGGGCTGGAGTGTGGACCAGAGTCCTTCCTTTTTATTTAATCCTGGTGTTGAGAAATGACGTACTTTTATGACTAGTTCTCTCGCCTCCCCAGGTCCGTTAATGTCACGAGTAAAAGTGAAACCACAAAGACAACAGTCATTGTTCAATGTCACAATCAACCAGAATTTATTCATAAAAATTACACCAACAGCTCAACATGGTCATCAGATATTGAAGCCACAGAGGAAACATTAATTACCTTTTGAAAAAATTTTAAAAAGCAGCTTTACCACCTGAATTTCAATCTACTGCAGCCTGCAGCAAGTTTCCAGCTTCTTTTCAGGAAAAATTTTAAAAAATCAGAGGATTCATCTGCACATCAACTCTAAAGCCAGAACCAATGCAGGAAAAATGACCCAATTTCAACTACTTAATTAATAAACCCTAGAAGAAATGATGAGTCCATGAAGCTCCAGTTGCTGCTGTCTGGATGTTCTAGATCTATAACTCTAGAACATTTCTTTAAGTCCTGCCTGCCGTTGCTACTGATCTGATCCAAATAGTAACTCTTTGCTCTCATCAAGCCACTAAGCCACTGTTAAAACACTACTGCAGGATTACAGGCTGACCTCTGACCTCCCGTTCATCAGCAGAGTTACTGAAAAAGCTTCAACAGTTAAATAGTTTCCTAACTAAACCAACCGCTTTGACTCCTTCTGTTAGAATTAATAAGTTTCTTATCATTCTTAATTTAAAAACTGTTAGTTTATAAAACACTGAATGGCTAATCACCACAATACATTAAAGATCTGCTGTTGTTGTATCAACCTTCCACACCTCTCAGGTTCTGGTTCTGGTTCTGGTTCTGGTTCAGGGGATGCAGAACCAGAACCAGCCTGCTTCTCCTCCAAATGAGAAGAAGCAGCATTCAGCGTCTAAGCACCACAAATTTGGAACAAACTTCCACAAAACTGTAAAACAGCTGAAACACTGAGTTCCTAAAAACCCACCTGTTTAGAGTTGGATTTGAAACGTAATCAATGATCAATTTAATTTGTTGTGTTTGTTATGATGTAAAGCTCTTTGAAATGCCTTGCTGCTGAAATGTGCTGTACAAATAAAATTTGATTGCTTGACTGATTGATTGATTAAATAAAAATAATGAACCCCTCCACCTCCAAAATTCTCACCTTCTTGAGATTTTCACTATTTCTTTGTTCTGCAAAGATTTATCCGTCTTGCAGAGCAGAAACAGACTAAAGCTGTTGGAAGAGTTAAATTCTGGCCTGAAAAGCAAAAATATAAGGGATCAAATCAGAGAGCCAATAGAAATCTAAGAAAAAGAGAATTTTTGAAGAATTTTTGTTTTTCAGGAGGAAAATCAAAACTCAAACAAAACTGTCTATCCAACAAGCTGCACTCTGAATACATTAAAACATCAAATATATTTATTGTCAAATCAGTGAATGACAAAAGAAAACAACAACTGACAGTCAACATAAACCAGGATTGGCTACAAATACTTTTAATAACTAAAAAAGATAACAGTTAAATAGGATTTAATTGACTCTCCTGTGACTAAACATGAGTTTGACAAAAACCTGTGACAAAATTGCAATTACTATTTTTTTAAGTGTTTAACTGAGCCTGCTACAGTTTGAACAGCAGATGTCACTAGAGAGAAATGAATGAAGCATCAATGATGAACCTTTGGGCCGGGAAGCTTCACTGCTTCATGAAGCTTCATTTCATGAAGCAATGAAGCTTCACTAGTGGAGATATAATGTTTAATAATAATGTTTAATGGCAGGTGAACAATGAGACATGAACACAAACTGGGACTTGACAAAGGCAGCAACACCACGACCATGACGAGAAACAGGAAAAGTTCAATAACCAGGAAACAAGAGACAGGAGGGATCAATCATGGCCTGACAAGACAATATTTTTTTCTATTGATGTGTTCTCTTCAGTATTCTAAAAGTTCGATTTATTTTCCTTATTGCTTCACTCTTGTGTCCAACATGGTACCTCTTTCTTTCTGCTCTTACCTTTATTTACAGAAGTTGATAGTTTCGCTGCCCTCAGTATAACTTCCCTATTTCCTCTATATTTTCTATTCTTGCTATGTGATTATATTAACAAAACATACAATTTCATTATAAAGCTGTGATTATTTTTTTTACTATAACATATATATTGTATTGTATCTAGAAATCATTCTTTATATGGGTAAAGAGGGGCGGGGGGACTGCTCTTGGACGCCCCCTCGTGGCCGCAGCAGGTCATGCTTCACCAGCAATATGAGCTGCAGAAAATGGAAACCAGTGGTCCCGAACCTACGGGCGTGCAATAAAAAATGAAATATTTCCGTTTTACATATAATTTGAGTCTGCAGGAGCTTTTATTTTGAAAGTCCTTTAACGGATTCTCTGGGTTGCATCTTGCTGCCAACATTGAGCCACAAGCAGCAAAATGATCAGAATCAGATCAGATTATTTGGAAAGTTTGTCTGAAGGGAAAAGGCCCAGAGAGACAGGAGGATGGATTTATCCCGGTGGGTTGATTCCCACAGTCCGAGCTGCTCTGCATCACTGGTGACCGGATGTTAATGAGGCCATGAAGCTTCGAACTGCGTCTCCATAGCGACCAGGTGGCTCCCTGAGCATCAGCATCACTTCAGTGTCTCTCATCTCCCAGATGGAGAAACCAGCTCAGGGCTCCATTAGTCCTTATCCTGAGGTAAAATGTTCACCAAAGGAAAATGTTGGTTTTTGTGGCGCATCTGTATCTTATTTTGAAGGGATATGTAAACGTTACCATAGCGACCAGAGTCAGAGAGCGTTAGAGCAGTAAGATGAGAGGAGCAGAGCTTGTGAGTTTTAGGTCTGGTTCACACGGATTTAAGGATTATCGGCCGATTTTCCAAACCTCTGTGACCTCAGAGCCGATCAACAGGTTCGGTCGGTTCATGTGTCCAGGAGCAACACAGCACCAGAACCGACTCCACTGAACATCCCGGTTCCAGAAGGAAATCCAGTAAAACCCCCATCATCCATCCATCCATTGTCTGTTCACCCTTGTCCCTAATGGGGTCGGGAGTTGCTGGTGTCTCTCCAGCTGCATTCTGGGCGAGAGGCGGGGTCACCTGGACAGGTCGCCAGTCTAACCCCCAACATACCATAGTGAATTTAGAATAATCAAACACGATGTAGGAGCAGTAGTGATAGTTTGTGGATCATTTTAAGTGATAAAAGATTAAACAAAAAGAAGAGGCGTTGGATAAAAGGAGCAGCTGCTCTATCTGCTGAACTATGATTTGGTGGTGAGTTATGATTTTTCATAGTTAACATTTTGAACATAACCACATATTATACACATATATAATAATGACCTTTACATATAGTAATAAACATTTCCACATATCACCTCCGATGTCCACCAGACTCTCAGTTGCCATGTCAACTGTTTGGGATTCCCTGTTATTACGTCACGGCGCTTTCTGATTGGCTCCCTGTCACATTCAACATTCAACAGGCTGGGATAATTGGGCCGAGACAGCCCAATCTTAGATTGGGCATATTCAACACCACCACGTAACACACCACAGGACGTTGCAAGACTGTCGTAAAGGGAAACTCTGTCATGAAGTGGTGGTTTGAGGTGGTGAGGCAGAGGCTAGGAGACCCAGGTAGATGTAAAAGGTGAATTTAATGATCACAAAAATCCAGAAAAACAGTTGACAACAAGTCCACGGCCAGGCAGCACGGTTGAGCAGAAGCCAGGGTTCATGCCGGTAGCAAACTGGGCAAACGAGTGGACAGAATGACAGGGTGACGAATACAACGACGAACAAACGACAAGGAACAAAGTACTGAGGTGGGGTTAAATACACAGAGAGTAGTCAGGGAACGAGACACACCTGGGAAACAATCACGGGGAAGACAGGACAACAAGGAGACTCAGGGACATAGAAACTCAAATAAACACACAGAAAAACACGGAACATGACAAAACCAGGGCAAAAAAAAAAGGCTTTAGCAGAACACCGACATGCTGAAGCATTATCTGAAAATCACAAAAGAAAATAGTAGTGCAAAGTGATTTTGATAAGTAACTGTCGTCTGACTACTGGATTTGAAATAGCAACGCGTTGGATTACTAGTTAGTGAAAAAAGTAGTCCGATGTCAGTAACCTGACATCACTGTCTAGAGGTCATCAAAGGTCAGTGAACATCAGTTCATGCTGTACCTGTGAATTTCATTAGAAATTGTTGGGTGCTGACCTACGAACATGAATAATTTAATTTTAACATAGATGAAATTCACTTGGATCTTATTTAGAACGAACTGGTACAAAACCTCCCAGAATAAACTTGGTGACCTGGATTTTAGTTACTGATCACCAGAGGGCGCTGTGAGACAAACTGTACTGTTAAAATACAAAAAGTAAGACTAGAGCAAGACATGTTCTAGTTATGTAGTCAGCTGTTTCCAGCTCAGTTTCATGATCGACACCCATCATCATCATCATCGTCGTCACTTATTTTCACTACTTCAGATCAGCGCACAAATGGTTTATAATAGTTGGGGGACTGGCTGACCTTTTGACCTTTAAACTTTCATTAATATCTTCAAAGCCAAAGTTGCACAAATGAAAATTTTTGCAGCACAAACCAGTACAAACATTTGACACCAATTTTGTCTGATTCAAGAATGTGGTGACCCGACTTCCCTCAGGTGTTCAAGCGGTTTGAGTTATTTCTGGTGAAAATAAAACTGAAGTATCAACTTTCTGATGACACTGAAATTTGAACTCTGGTGAATTTGCTGTGCTGCACTAAACTAAATAAAGGCTGTGTGTGTTGAAACTTTTAGTCTGCACCATTTCTGTATTCTGTCTGTTGTAATATTTCTGGAGAAACAAAGATGGTAAAAACCACATATAAAGGAAGAGGCGGACCCTAGTGGGTCCTCTAACTCTCCTCTAGTGAACCGGTCCAGTCAAAGTCAGCAGACATGAAGGAAGCAGCTGCTCAGCGTCTGATCTGTAAGTACAGAAACAATGTTTAATAACTGATATTAATATGAGTGGAAATAAGCAGAAATGTTGGTCAGTTTACCTGCATGCTGATGCAGGGTTGGGTCAGTTCTCTATCAACACAGAAACGGCAAGTTAAGGATTATAAACTTTAACCCACCAGAGAAAAACTATCATACGCAGGTAAATTTCAGTTTTTAGCTATAAAAGTCTGCGAGCGCTTCAGGGATTATTTGTTTCATGCTTCATCTTCTGTGGTTTACAGCAACAATAATCCACTAACTTATGTTTGACAACAGCAAAATGAAATGCATCAGGTCAGCATTGGGTTGCTGAGTCAGCAGACTTCAATTTTACCATAAAATACAGACCTGGAAAAACTAATGCCCCTTGATTTTGAAGACTAAATGAAAAGCTAATTAGCCAAGACGCTGTAATAACCACACAGCAGGGTGTCTTAGTGCAGCAAGCAGAACCAGCACCAATGTTGAATGCAGTTTCCTTTAATGTCCTGCAGCAACAAACAGGAGCTGAGAGACTTTTGGACAGTTCAACCAATAACTGGACAGGAAATCTGTGCAGCACAGCAGCAAGACCCTATAATAGGTAAAATGTATGTGTATAGGCTGCAAAACAAAAGACCTGCTGCACATGAACTCCAAACTGAGAGTCCTGAGCTTAAAGCTTTGGCTAGAGAGTGGAGCAAGCTGAAGATCACAGAGGATGGAACGATGTTTAGAACGACCAAACACAAAAAGCAACTAGTTCTTCCTTCTGTGGACCATCCTCTGGTTCTATAATCTAGAGCCTCTCAACATTTCTAATGCTTAAAGCAGTCCATAGTAAAGATTAGAAAGCCTTACATTTCCATCCTGCTGCCTTCATTAAAAGACAGAGCTTATCTACCAGTCACTGGATGACATTGGCTTTGGTTTTAACCAAAATGCTTCTAACAAAGTCTTTGGCATCCTGAAAAGTCTTCATGACGCGACCCTTTGTTCATGTACTCCTTGGTGCCGAGTTATCTACAATAACCAGATCTCCAGGGCTGACGTTTCTCCTTTTCAATCAATCAATCAAATTTTATTTGTATAGCACATTTCAGCAGCAAGGCATTTCAAAGTGCTTTACATCACACAAACATAAAAATGGAAGGTTGATACAACAACAGCAGATCTTTTATATATTGTGGTGCTAAACCGTTCAGTGATTATAAACTAACAGTATTTTAAAGTCTGTTCTCTGAGCTACAGGGAGCCAGTGGAGGGACTGTAGAACTGGTGTTATGGTTTTAGTCAGAACGCCAGCAGCAGCTTCTGGATCAGCTGCAGCTGGAGGATTGATTTGTTATCAGGCCTGTGAAGACGCTGCTGCAGTAATCAATGCGACTGAAGATAAACGCATGGATGAGTTTCTCTAGATCTGGCTGAGACATTAATCCTCTAATCCTGGAAATGATCTTCAGGTGATAGAAGGCCGACTCTGTAACTGTCTTTATGTGGCTCTGAAGGTTCAGGTCAGAGGTCATCACTACTCCCAGGTTTTGGGCTGATTGCTAGTTTTTAGTTGTAGTAACTGAAGCTGTGCATTGATTCTAGATCTATGACTCGAGATGTCATGATGGGTTTCTGTTTTTTCTAGCCCACATGCAGAACACAACACAGGAGAAGTGGTACGATAAAGTAAAATAGGTTTATTGAAACACAGTAAGTGATGGTAGTGGAAGCTCGGGTCAGGGAGGAAACGGGCTCACGGAGCGATCGGCACACTAAAGAGGCAGAGCAGGATGGTGAGTTCAAGGTTGTCGGAAACGAGAGTGTCACAGGATTAAATGGACAGAGCTTACTTGTGTTTTGGAGGTTCAATGTTTTGGGAGGGTTAACTGAATGTGCAGGGTCTCAGTATCTTTGTGGGTCCAAGTGGATCGGTGCTTGACGGCGGATTACCAGGAGGCAACGGGGAGTTCGTCGGAGGGCAGACAGGTAGGCTCAGGGTCAACGGGAACAGAAGAGCTGTGCGACTGCCAGTCGTGGAATCCAGGAGGAACTTGTAATCAGACGGAGAAGGTGAGTCTGGGAACTCGGGCAACCAGTGGGTACGTTCCATGGCGTCACGAGGGAGGTCTCGATATGGAAACCAGACTAGATTGACACAGGAGGATCCAGGGAGTCTCAAGCGATCACCTGAGGACAGGAAACAACAGGGAGAAAATCACTAGGAGGTTCAGGTCAACAGAGACATGCTCTAGGAGGCTCAGCGGTACTGTTATTGGCTAACACTCAGGCGCAGAAGGACTGGCAGTCAGCTCCTCTTGAACCTGCCGCGGATGAGCTGATCAGACTCAGGTGCGCTGGTGACATCACACACGACCCCCCCCCATTTAATCAAGAGTAGATTTGATTAAATGTTTCTGCTGTGTTTTCTGTGAAAGAACATTTTGTGACAGTAGCTGTTTGTCCAAGTGGGTTAAAGGATAAAGAACTGTCAAAGATAACAGCAAAGTGATCCAACAATGCGACATCAGTTACAGACATTGGAAACATTCACACCTTTACTGATAACCAGCTCCAGTGTGTGTCCTTGAGTGTGTGTTGCTTGTTTGACGTGTTGTGTCAGACCAAAATTTTCTAAAATATTAGAGCTTTTTTGCCCCTCTGTCTTGGGGATTGTCCACATGAATGTTGAAATCACTGACAATTATTAAACAATCATAATCAATGCATATGAGAGATAGAAGCTCATTCAAGTCGGTAAAGAAATTTTCCACGTTTGTTGGAGTTTTGTATAAAGTTAGTGTCAAAGTTCATTTGTAGCCTTTAACCTCAATTCCAAGATACTCAAGAGGTGAAATGACCCAGAGAGATTTTACTACAGATATGGTATTCTTAAATATTGAAGCCACGCCTCCTCCTTTTTTATGTTTTCTATTCTCATTGTTGGGAGTATAAATTAGGTTATATTAATTTTAGAAACAGTTAACCTTTGTGCATATGAAATATTAGATGTAGCATGAATATTTTGAGTAGATTTTAAGTTAGGTAGATTTGGATAAAGATTCAAACTAAAACAACTGCTGACTTTCTGAATTTACATAAATTACTGGAAAGGGAGTGTGTTGTACCAGCAAAGCAGAGGTTGAGGCTCTGCCTGTTCACAAGATGAGTCACATTCTTTGGTGTTTGTTTAGGAGTTCAGTAAAACACTAAAACCTTTAGAAAACAATTCTTCTAGAAGTGTAATCAAATGTATCAAGATATTTCTTTTAAGTATTAACAGCAAGTTATGAACTAGTTAGTGTCTAACCACACTAATTTGGATGCATCTTAGATGACTAAAATAGAACAGGATTATGATGTAAAATATTTCAGGCATTCTAAAAGAGTTTTTTCTAAAAGATAATCTGTAATTTTTAGATCCAAACTCACAGTTAGATTTCTGTGTCAGAGTGTTTATAACAGGAATCAGTTTCTTGATGAATCGCTGAGGCAGGAAAACCAGCAGGTCCAACTGAACCATAAATCTTGGTCTGGATGTTTAAAGCAGGGGACTGGTACAGGAAGACCCTGTTTGAGAATGAGCTTTGTTCTCTCTGGATATTTGCTTTTGGGTTTGAACAGGACTTAAAGAAGGTAATAAAATTAACCTTAAACAGCCCTACAAGGGGAGGACACACCTTCAAATGCATATATTTAAATTAAGGGAAACACCTCCTGATAAAAGTGTCTGTTTTACAGCAGAAGAACGAATTGCTTTGTTTGCAGCCGTGAGAGCAATTCACAAGAATGCATTCTTGTGTCTCCTATTGTGTTTTCCTTTCCAACTCGTCGCAGGTAATTTGATGTCTTGTTATGCGTTTTGGACTTCTTGATAATCTGGGTGTAATGCTGATGTGTCATTCTCTATATGCATTGAGTTCTCTGAATAAAACTCTAGATATGTCTGAAGTTGGATGGTGAATGGTTGTTCTCTGTGCTTTCTGCTGTGCATCCGGAGTCCCTGGATCCGGGAGACTAGAGGAAAATTAACGAGCCAAGTAAATTTTATTCCTTTAAGTTCAACATCATTTTAAAATTTGATTCAATTAGTACAATTTGGTCATTATATTCAACCATGTTTCTGTCAGAAACATAACATCAATATTATACTCAGTGATGAAATCATTAATTAATAGAGCTTTAGCACAGAGAGATCTGGTATTTAAAAGAGCTACTTTAAGTGATTTGGAGGCCGAAAGTTTTTCAGTCTGAGGTTTGAATTTGGACCGCTGTATTTTGTATTTCTATTTTTTTTTTTTATTTTCTTGTAGTGATCCGGACAGGTAATGTCCTGTTCTGCAGTTCCAGGGGTCCAGACACATTCTGGAGGAAGATGGGTGGGAAGATAATATCTAAACCCTGACCTCTGACCTCAGAAACGCAGAGTGAAGGATCCTCTGGGAGGTCAGGGGCTTAAATGAAGTGAGGTCTGCTACGGGAGCGCTAAGGAGAGACGAGGAGAACCTGTTGATTCATTCCATCATTCCATTCCAATTAAGGAACTCTGGTCCAGAAGACGTTTCTTCATAGGTATAATCCTCTGAATGAGTGGAGGAGGTAGAGGGGAAGGAGGAAGGGAACCGGTCGCTCCGTCTCCAGTCGGTTTATCAGCTTGTTTGGGAATATCGTGCTCCTGGTGCGGGGAGCGTTCCATCCCAGTCAGACATCCTGAGTCGGTTCTTCTGACGCAGTGATCACGTTGCTGTCCTTGTTGATAAAATGAAAACGGTTTGCAGTGAGTAGCTTTATCCCATGTTTATTAAGGTTGCGTCCGCCTCCTCCAAAGAGGTGAAAGCGCTGCCAATAGATCCAGAGGTCATCGATGAAGGTCACTGAGCTGGCAGAGCAGGTTTTAATCAGCCTGGAGTGTTTTTCATCTCCCCACTGAGGTGATGGGATTGGACCACTGAGAAATAACTTCATATTTAATTCTCCCGTAGTGTTCAAAAGAATATTAAAGTCCTTTTTCAGAATCTCAGACTTTTGCTTTGCCAGATCGTTGGCTCCAACATGCACAACTAAAGTCTCGGTATCTGGCTGATCAGTGGTTAGAGAGCACTTTGTTGGTTAAATCAGATACAGTATCGCCAGGAAAAGACATCACTCGTTTTCCTGGGATTACAAACGTTACTGATCCCATTTGCTGCCTCTTCTCCAACTATAAGCACTTTTGGGATACCTTTTGTTTTCCTGGTGGTTGCTTTGTCCTTTGGAGCTTTGGGGGGTGGATGTGTTGTTCTGGCCTCATTGTTGATGTGTGAAGGTGAGGTTTCACTCAGAGGCTCAGGCTGGAGTGCAGAAAATCTGTTTTTCAGTGGGATTCCCACGGAGTCAGGATGTTATGAGCAGGCATGTGCAGAGGGGGGGGCTTGAGGGGCTTGAGCACCTGCCCCTTTTGCTCGATGACCCTAAGTGCCCTTTTGGTCGTTTTTTTTTTTTTTTCTTCTTCTTGATTTCTGACGCATGTACTACAATTATTATTATTATTATTTATTTATTTTATTATTTTTTTTACGTTGCAAGAAAAACAACACAATAAGCCCTCCGGTCACATTGTTACCTTTAACCTTTTGCCCGTGACGCACGACGCACTTGCCTCTCGCACAGTGAGATAGGCTAACAAAAAATGGCCAAATGCTATAATTCTCATGGGAGGTGATTTCAACACTGTCCTGGATGGTAACCTTGATAAATGGCCTCCTGGTCGACCAAATGCTTCAAGCCCGACTATTAAAGCTTTTATGGAAAAATTTAATCTAATTGATATTTGGAGAACTGAACATCCACATGATTGTTTATTTACCTGGAGTAATAAATCCTTATCTCGACAATCTAGGATAGATTTCTGGCTGATCTCAGGTTCAGTAAAGGAATCTGTGACTGTTAATATTTTTACCTACTCCCCTTACGGACCAGAAAGTTGTTGAAATAATTATAACGCTCTCAGATGGGAATTATTCTAGTTATTCTCCTTCATACTGGAAATTGAATAATTCTTTATTAAACTACAAAGAGGTTACTATAAAGATAAAAAAATTTATTACAATTCTTCTGGCATAAAGTTCAAACAGATAATCTTTATGGCATTAACTGGGAACTTTTTTAATTCGAATCTGGCAATGTACATCATGCACCAAAGGAAATTAGACAATCGGACATATATCCATTATGGAGATGATGGTTTTGGACGGGCGATGCGCCCCAATTGCATAAGTAATACTGAAGAATGACTGCTAGCATTAACGATACAGGGAAGCTGTATCCCAGTGGGTTGCTTTGCTAGCAAAGTCATTAGCTAGCAGCTAGCTCATAGCACAACAACAACAGCCTAATGTCTGTATAAAAATACTGGATCTTTTCACCAAATTTATTTATTTTTTTTAATTCACCAAAAACTGTTCGGTAATCTGGAACGTTCGCTACCGACCAGTTAGCCGCCTTATCTCACTCTCTCTTTTTTTTTAAAACTTTATTTATTCCAATAAACAACAATACAGTTGTATTGTGAACATAACACAAAAAGACAATAATAATACTTGACCAGGGGGAGCATAAGATAAAGCATAAAGATAAGAAAATGACATTACAATACATTAGCATAAAAGATAATCCAAAAAGCCCAAGTTGATTGCAAACCCATATTGTTGATTCTGCTCTTTGGTTGGTTGAGGATTGAATTGTTAATAAATAATGTTTAAGTTCGATTAAAAAAAACAGAAAAGTTTGTTTTTTTCTTCAAAAATTAGCAAATTAGCATTTATGTAGGTGAAATTTAGCTTTAAAAATTATTAAATTGATAAGGAAATATTTTGCAGTTTGTCAATTTCCTTCTCACTTTTATTGTCAATGTCTAACGATTGTGCAGCATAAATGAGTCTGGAGGCCTTCAGCCTTTGTAAGCAGAATACGGCGGCGCAAAGAAAGATCTCTAACCACTGATTAAGTCTTTTTTTAGTCTTTTGAATTAGCGGGTTGAAGTTTAGAGAGCTTCTTTCTATTTGATCCTTCGTGATGTTTATACCTAAATAAATAACCTCATTCTTAACTGGTGTAGCTTCAACTGAGGCTGTGGAACAGTCCTTAATGGCCATTAGCTCACATTTTTTAAGGTTAAGAGAAAGACCCGAAGCTTTGGAGAAAGTACCAACCTCCTTAATAGCTAAAGAGATTTGGCTCTGATCTTTTAAAAATAAAGTAGCGTCATCAGTTGTGTTAGAGTAACCACTTTATCAGCAACAGTGATCCCTTTTAAAGGACCAGTTTTAATATGATCGGCCAGAAGTTGAGCCACTAAAAGGAACAAATATGGGAAACGGGACAGCCCTGTCTGATTCCTCTGCAGAGGCTGAATCTAGGAGAGGAGCCGTTTTTTAATTTGATGGAGCTGTTGCTGTTTTGGTATAAGGTTTTAACGACAGAAGTAAAGAATTTCCCAAACCCAAACTTATTTAGACTCTGAAAGAAACTCATGTTCGACCGTATCAAATGCTTTATAAAAGACTAGAAATAAAATAAAACCATTATCACAAACAAGATCAGGATAATGTAAAATATCCAGAACAAACCTGATATTATTTGTAATATGCCTATTTTTCATAAAACCGGATTGAGTTTCATCAATAATTGAATGAAGGACAGATTTTAGCCTTTTAGCAACCACTAAAGCAAAAATGTTGTAGTCATTGTTAAGAAGACAAATGGGACACCAATTATCTAGAAGTAAAGGATCTTTTTTTGGTTTTGGTGTCAGAGTGGTTAAACCCTGAGTGAGGGTTGTAGGCAGCGAACCGTTTTCTATACTTTCATTAAAAACCTGCAACAGAAAGGGAGCGAGGTCGAACAGAAACTGTTTGTAAAACTCAGCACTCAGGCCATCGATTCCAGGGGATTTGTTCATTTTGAGATGTGGGACGGCGTCCTCAGTCTCTTGGAGAGAGATTGACCCTTCACAGCATTTTGATTAACTGATAAATTGATCATCAGGGCATCAGCTGAAGCTTGGCAGAAGTTGGAGAGCTAAAGAGATTCATAGAAGGAACTACAATATCTAGCTATATCATCAAGGTTATCTGTAACAGCGTTGTTAATCTTTAATCTGGTAATAGAGTTATTGATCGAATTATGTTTTTCTAGATTAAAAAAGTAATGAGTGTTTTGTTCTTCTTCTAACCATTTTCTCCTAGATCTAATAAAAGCTCCTTTACTCTTATTCATGTAAAAATGATCCAATTTAATTTGTAATTCAGTTAATTCTTGTAGTTCAAAGTCATTTAAATTAGAAGGATTCGACTGAGTTCAAATATTCTTGTTTTGGTTCTTCAGTTCTGTTTGTCTTGTTACGACCAAACTGTCTTAAAATTTGCCAGATTCGAATTAAAAAAGTTCCCAGTTAATGCCATAAAGATTATCTGTTTGAACTTTATGCCAGAAGATTTAATATTTTTTTTATCTTTATAGTAACCTCTTTGTAGTTTAATAAAGAATTATTCAATTTCCAGTATGAAGGAGAATAACTAGAATAATTCCCATCTGAGAGCGTTATAATTATTTCAACAACTTTCTGGTCCGTAAGGGGAGTAGGTAAAAATATTAACAGTCACAGATTCCTTTACTGAACCTGAGATCAGCCAGAAATCTATCCTAGATTGTCGAGATAAGGATTTATTACTCCAGGTAAATAAACAATCATGTGGATGTTCAGTTCTCCAAATATCAATTAGATTAAATTTTTCCATAAAAGCTTTAATAGTCGGGCTTGAAGCATTTGGTCGACCAGGAGGCCATTTATCAAGGTTACCATCCAGGACAGTGTTGAAATCACCTCCCATGAGAATTATAGCATTTGGCCATTTTTTTAACCGTTCTATAAGGATCTTTTCAACTGTGAGAAACAGCTTATTGTTTTCTTTTTTGTTATTGTAACCATAAATATTGGCACAAATGAAATGATGGTTTTCATAGAAAAAGAGTTGAAAGATAAAGTGACCCAGCGAATCACATTCAGTAGAAATAATGTTCCCATTAAATCTGTTTTAAAGTCATAACTCCTGCAGAGCGCTCAGTCCCATGAGAAAGCCAGACAGAATTAACCCACTGGGATTTCCAAAAAGTAACATCATCAACTGTAGAGTGACATTCTTGAAAAAAACAAAAATCAGATTTAAAATTTTTGGCAAACAAGAACAACGCTTTTCTTTTTAACATATTGCGCAACCCCCTGGCATTAAGAGAAATAAGCGAAAGACAACATATAAACAACAGGAAAAGTAACTTAATGAAGGTAGTTATAGATGACATGAACACTGTGGGTCAGCACCTTATTAAAGCTCCAGATCTCAGTTTGCAGCCTAGGGTAAAGTTCCAGAGTAGTGGTCCCATTAAGGAGAATAGACCTGTGATTATTCTAGTATTGGAGTAAACACTGCGGGTATCTCCACACCGTTGATAAAACCACGACCCCCTATGAAGTAGGCAGATTTTCCCTCTTCATGAGCCTTCTGGATGCTTGGCCAGAGCTTCTGCCGGGATTCACGGTCGTCTTTGCAAAGGTCTTCGGTAAATCGGAGACCATTTTTCTTCAGGAAGTCATTTCCCTTAGCTGCTTTCCATATGTGATCACGATATCTCCTCGCAATGAAGCGAATGATGATAGAACGAGGGCGGGAGATGCCAGCGACCTTTCTACCAACTCGATGAGCGACATCAATGAAGATCTGAAGCCTTTCTTTTTCCTTCGGGAGAATCTCCTGGCACCCGCAACACCTCCAACATCCTCCTTCTCGGACTCAGCGACTCCATGAAGTCTGAGGTTCCATCTCGGTGACACGGATTAAGCAGGACGTTGTATCTTTTTCGTTGCGCTCCACACGGTTTTCAACCGAGTTCATTTTTATTTTGATATCTTTCATTTCTTCTAGCATACGACCCAGCTTTGTTTCTAAAGCATCACTTCTTGTATTGATCAGGTTAGCAAGCATAGCAAAAGCATCATCAGGATTTGAGTTTCTATTTGTTCGTTGAATATCTGGAAAAGGCTTCTTGGCAACAGGAGGCTTACTTGGAGTCACCGGGAGCGGCGGGAAATCCTCTTCGTCAGTTAGCGGTTGGGGAGCCGGACCGACAGTCGTGGTCCTTTCCAGCATCGCCAGTGCAGGTTTTTTCCCCTTTGTTGTGGTCACTGGTTCTCTTTTGGGCTGTTTTAGGCATCTTGCCGAGAGTAAAGTAGACTTACAAGGTAGAAAAGTACTAAATTAAGCACTTGTATACTCAGGAAAATCGCAAAATAAGAGTACTAGCACTGAGAGCACGGCACAGGACGTCTTACGCTACCGCCATCTCTCAAATGTCTCCTGACTGAATTATTGTTGACAGGTCACTGGAGAAATCTACATCTTCTTCTTCTTGAGTTTATTGGCGGTTGGCAACAAACTTCTAGTAGCATTACCGCCACTTACTGGTATGGAGTGTGGTTCATCTTGGTCTAACACTCTATATACAGTATATATATACATACAAAAATTCTACAAAATAAAGATATCCTATCTATACCCATATATATACATACACACACACACATACATACATATTTATATTCTACCCATCTATATCATACCCACATCGACCAACATACCTACTGTAATCATATTCTATTAAATAACTTAGTTTTCTTTAAAACTCGAATAACTATTTGTATATGTTTACTCCAAATTCTTCCTCAAAATATCTACTAAATTAATTTGTTCCTTCATACTTTCAAACTCTTTCCTCATAACTTCTCTCTCTTTCATATTTATGACATTCTGATATAACATGCACTATTGTTTCATATTTCCCACAATACTCACATTTACCAGTAGCATGTTTTTGAATTCTAAAAAGTGTATAGTTAATTCCTGTATGCCCAAATCTTATCCTAGTTATCATTCTTTCCTCCTTTCTATCTCTTCTTCCCTTTCTTCTTTCTCACTCCTTCTGAATTTTATAAAACCATCTTCCTGTTATTTCTTCATCCCACCTTTTTTGCCATTTTTCCATCAGTTTTTCCTTAACCATACTCTTTCCTTCAGCTTTGCTTGTTTTAACTACGATGCTAATGGGATTTTGAATTGCCCTCTTTGCTATTTTATCTGCCCTCTCGTTTCCTTCTATGCCAATATGTGCTGGAACCCATACAAAGATAACTATCAAACCCATATTTTTTATTCTAAATAACGTATGAAATATTTCTAATAAAATGTCCCTCTGACTATCCGATTGATTATTTTTTAAACTTAATAATGCAGAGCTTGAATCTGAACAAATTATTGGAGAAATCTACGTCAAAGATCGTTTGTTCCTTAGAACGCTCACTCGGTCATGTTTCCAAAAGTACAATACGAGCTTCTGCATGTACTTAAGCATTTATGCTTTAGGAAGACACATAGACGTGTTGATTAAAATATCAATACGTCTATGTGTTGATATTTGCTTGATAAAATATCTTTGGTTGATAAAATACAGAGCAGTGTAAAATCTTTGAGTGCAACATATTATGACATTCCTCGCCCCTTAAAGTCACGCTGCCGTTACGTGCTGCTGAACCATCTGAGTGATCGTTAATTTGATGCAGTATTTCCTCTGTTATTAAACTCAGTGATATACCTTTTCTCGTTGTTCCGCTTGTAAATCTTATTTTAAAACTTTTAAAACATGAAACAGCATTTCTTCCTCTGATCGTGTGTTCTTGGCCACTAGATGGCGGCCTTGTGTCTGTAGAGTAGATGAAAGAGGACCCAGGAGGGTGAAAGGTCATCCGGTCCCCAGCAGCTGGCACATAGAAATGAGAAGAATAAACAGAGCAGGAAACCAGAGGAGATCTCCTGGAAGAACTGGAGCAGCAGGAAACAGCAAATAAAATCTCAGAAACTAATTTTACAGATCACAACTCTGGTTTTCCAGCTTCCTCCCACAGAAACACACTTGCTGAGTTAAATCTGTAGTATGTAACTTTTATTTTTACATATTTGTTAAAACATTCACTACATAAAATGAGAAAAAAAGTAATCAAACAAAATAATCCCACACCATAAATAGTGAAACATCACATACTCCTGCATTCAAATAGCAGAAAATAGTAGCCAAAACTGTTGTGTGGGATTTCTGCCTGCTGCTAACATCAGTCAGCCACCAGATGGCGCCAGACTCCCCTCTCTTCAGATTGGGTGTCGTCATCCTGCGCGCCTGAGCTCAATCCGCTCATCAGGCAAGAGCTACAAGAGGAGTGGACTGCCAGTACCTCAACGCCTGAGTGTTAGCCAGTAACGGTACCTCTGAGCCCCTTCGAGCAAGTCTCTGTGTTCCTCGTTGATTGACCTCCGAGTGATTTTTTTTTTTTTTTTTCCCTGTCACTCCTTGCCTTCAGATGCCTTCCTGAGACGCCTTGGATCCTCCTCATGACGATCTCTCCTGGCTCCTTGTTCAAGATCTTCCTCGTGACGCCGTGGAATCTACCCACTGGTTGCCCGAGTTCTCAGACTCACCTCCTCCGTCTGATCACAAGTCTTCCTGGATTCCTTGACTGGCAGTAACGCCGCTCCTCTGTCCCTGTTCCGCCTGAACTTACCTGTCCGCCCTCCGACGCACTTCCACGTTGTTTTCCGGTCTCTGGTGGCTGAGTGCTGGCCCTCCTGGACCCACAGAGAAGCAAGGGCCCCGAACACCTCAGTTAACCCTCCAAAACTACGAACCTCTGTACAACAAGTAAAATCCATCCAGTATTCATTAACCACTCCGGTCTCCGGTCATCGAACTCACCGTCTCTCTGCTGTTCTTCCTTCAGTGTGCAGACCGTTCAGTGAACCCGATCCCTTCCTGGACCAGACCCGTTACCTCACCGTCATCACTAAAATCATTATTATTGTTATAATAAACTCACTTTTTACTATAACTCAACCTCTCCTGTATTGTGTTCTGCATGTGGACTAGAAACCTAACACCTAACATGACAAAAACAGGTTTTTCTCATCAGTGTTCCACAGCCTGTTTGACCATGAACACTATTTTCAGCACATGGCTGAAGCATTTTTATTAGCAATGTTTCATGTAGCATAAGAGCTAACTGCTAATACCGCTCTATGACGGTTTAACAAAGTTTAAGTGCTCCAAAGCACATCATTTCACAAGAACAGTAATCAAATGATCACTTATTGAACACAGAAAACAAACTTCATACCTTCTCCCAGGGAATCTGAACAGAAAACCCATCACAGGTTATAATGGTATGATCTGTTAATTTGGCTTTTTAAACACTGAACTGACACTAAAAACAGCAATCTATGAACTCGGTATGTTCAACAGTAAAGATAATTCACATTTTCATTTGCAGCACATTCAATTTGAAAACAATGGATTTGTCGTCTTTTCAAAATAAAAGTTGCCGGTGCTCAAATGATTTCCTATCGGAAAAGCTTCTCACTTTACAATCTAGTGTAATAACATCACACTGCTGCACTAATGACAGAGAAACAACTGACAGTTACAGGAAAACCGGTTGCTCTGCAAACTAGCTTAGCATTCCTGACAGGCTATGTTGGCTGCAGCAAAGCACAGACAAAGGGGGAGTAGAGGATGAGCAGCAACACATAGAGGATGATTGACAGCACTAAGACCCGCCTCTTGGCTCTGATTGGTTGTTTCTAGGAGATCAATTGTTTCACAGATTATCTGTCTCTTATCAAACTGTCGCATCATGATTACAGTTTAAACAAACATGAAGAAAGATATTTTTTCTAAATGTTGTAAACTGCAGCTGTAATGCGACCAGCCGAGAGTCCAGAATGTTTCTCTGTGATGAGACGTTTGGGTTGGATCCGTCTCTCACTAATGGCTGCTGGACATGAACCCTGCAAAGACAGGCAGGTTTAAAGGTTCATTAAAAACATTTATTATCCTGATGCATTGTGTTCATTTATTCTGTGATATATTAGATTTTCTATTATATCCCAGAATGTTTAACCTTTGGAGCTTAATATCACTTAGTGTTTAGTATAAACTACCTCAAAGCTGCTGAAACACGCTGAAACCATAATGTGTAAAGGAAGAGGCGGAGTCTGTTTCTTCCTCTAACTCTCCTCTAGTGAAACGGTCCAGTCAAAGTCAGCAGCCATGAAGGAAGCAGCTGCTCAGCATCTGATCTGTAAGTACAGAAATAATGTTTAATAACTGATATGGAGACGAGGTGAAAATAGAAAGTTGGTCTGGAGAGTCTATAAATTCAAACTAAAAATATTAAAATCAGTTTAATTTATATTTTATAGAAATATGGTTCAATAAAAAACATGATGATGTCATTACAAACTCAGACTGACAGCAGAAAAACCATAAAATAAGAAGTTTATGAAGCAAAAAACAGAAAAATATGATCGATAACAAGAGGGAAACCAATAAAACCACAAAATATTTGGTTCAGTTTGATTTAATATTTCCAAATGAAGGACAGAAAATAAAATGTTCAAGAAAAAACATGTAAATTTAAATAGTTGCACAGGAAGTTTTTAAAATACTTTAAAACACAATCTGGACTGAACAAGCAACACCAAGCAGCTTTATAAGAAGACTGAGACCAGGATGTACCTGAGGAGGCTGAGATCCTCTAACATCTGAGGAAATGCTGGGGTTGTTTCACCAGTCTGCAGTCGCCAGCGTCCTGTTATACGCTGGAGTGAGCTGGAAGCTTCTCTAAGGCAGACCTTTCCAAGCTGGAGAAGCAAATCAGGAGGACTGGCTCAGTTGGCTCAAGGCTGGACTCTCTGGCAGCAGTAGCAGAGAGGAGAACATTACAGAAACTGGAGGCGATTATGGACAACACCAGCCACCCTCTGCGCTCCGTCATCAGCAGCCAGGACAGCAGATTCAGAGGGAGATTGCTTCTTCCAAACTGCAGGACCAACAGACTGAGGAACTCCTGTGTTCCTCGTGCAATGAAACTGTTTAACTCCTCGCTGGAGGCTGGAAGGAGGGCTAACAGGAGTACAATAAAATCAGAGAGACTATAGAATGTTTAAAATACAAATTGTTTAAGTATCTGATGTATTGGTGCTGTGTGAGAGACTGAAGTATAATTTCCCTGAGGGTAAATCCCAAAGGGATGAATAAAGTTTCTTCTTCTAAATGTAAACTTTATCAATGATTCAAATTTATTTAGAGAATCTGATGTTGCTGAATACTTTATGCTGACAGTTTATTCTAAAATGACAACATTTTTAATTTAATTTCAGTTCTGATCTCTCTGCTGTTCTGGACATCAGCTCAAGGTCTGAAATATTAAAAATATTCTAAACATCTGAAAATGTTTCTGGATCAATTCTCTGAAAAGAAATTTTAAAAAAATGCTGGAATAACAGACACATTCTTTATCTCTTCCATCCCAGTCCTCCCAGTTCATCTGACTGTGAGTCCCAGCAGATCCCAGTTCTTTGAATATGAATCAGTGACTCTGATCTGTGAGGATGAAAACAGATCAGATGGATGGACTGTGAGGAGAAACACAACCAGAGAGACCAGGAAGCCATGTGGAGATGGATGGTGGAAACCAGCTGGTTCTACCTGTAATATGATCTTATTACAAGATGACACTGGTCTGTACTGGTGTGAGTCTAGATCCTCCAGCAGCGGCAGCAGCAGCGGCAGCAGCAGCAGCAGCAGCAGCAGCGGCAGCAGCAGCAGCAGCAGCGCGCAGCAGCGGCAGCAGCAGCGGCAGCAGCAGCAGCAGCAGCAGCAGCAGCAGCAGCAGCAGCAGCAGCAGCAGCAGCAGCAGCATCCAGCTCTCTGTCTCTGGTAAGATCAGACTGTGGAGTTAGTGTTGCTGTGTGGAAATGGATGAAATGCTGTAGTTTGTCTCTGTGTTGAGGTGGATCAGTGATCCTGCAGAGTCCTGTCCTCCCTGTGATGGAGGGAGATGACGTCACTCTGAGCTGCAGAGCAAGGAATCCAACCCACAACCTCCCAGCTGCTTTCTATAAAGATGGCGTCTTCATCGGCAACGAGTCTTCAGGTCACATGACCCTCCTCCATGTTTCCAGCTCTGATGAAGGCCTCTATAAATGTAACATCAGCGGTCAGGGAGAGTCTCCATCCAGCAGGATCTCTGTCAAAGGTCAGAGGTCATCCTCTAACAGAGAATCTCATTGATAATGTCTGAGAATCCACAATCTGGTCATTATTTAATCAAACCTCTTTATTCTAGAGAAACCTCCAACCATGTCTCCACCTTCCTCCTCCTCCTCTTCCTCAGGTGAGCAGCTTCTCCTTCATCTCTGAGTCTTGATGTTTACAGCAGACGGTTATTTAGCAGCTTCTTCTTTCTAGAGAAACCCACCAGCATCTCTGACTCTACAGACCCTCCTGGTCCAGGTTCTTCCTCCGTCTCTCTCCCAGTGTTGCTTCCCATCGCATCTCTCTGTGTTTTGGTTTTCCTGTTTTTACTGGTTGAACTGGTCGTATATTTGTACAGCAAAACTAAGGTGAGACAAACATTTTGGTTAAATCTCCTGATTTCATTCAGTGAAACTTTTCAGATCAGAAAATGTTTCCTGATGAGGATTTCCTGGCCTCCATTTTAGATTCTGTTCATGTTATTTTTTAGAGTAATAATTCATTCAAAACTCAAACAGGGATTATTTTACAGATGTTCATGCATTTAATATATCTGTATACATAAACAGCATCAGGTTTTATCTCCTCTCAGCAGCTAATAACCAAATAATGAATCAATTATATTGATGTCGACATGTTTAAACTGATCAGAGGAATTGATCAGCTTCTGGTCTCCATCAGCCTGAAGTCTATTTTCATCACAGGAACAGAAACAATCAGTTTCTAATATTATGATCAGAGTCAATAACCAGAAAGCAGAAGCAGAGAAAAGATCAGAAATCAGCCGACGTTTGCAGGAAGCTGAACTTCTGAAAGGTTACAAGAAATAAGACAGGAAGTTGAGTTTAAAGTTTCCTGTCTGACCCTGAACCTCCATGATGGACAGATTTAACAGATTCATCTGAAACAATTATATTCATGTTCAACAGAAACAAGACAAAGCTAGAGATGACAGCTAAAATGAGGAAGTTATTAATAAAATGTTTTATATTATTACTGCCTTTTATTCAGTAAGTCGTCTCATTTTGAGAGCTGCTTTAATTCTGGCTTCATTTTTCTGCTGTAAACTTTTCAACTTTTCTCAGTTTCTTGTTTTTGGGTCTTAAGTTTTGCATTGAACAAGTTTTATACCAAATATAATGAAGCAGAAATGAAGCTGACTTCACAGGAACATGTCAGGCTGCAGAGTGTTGATGCAAACCACAGACCACTTCCGCTTCTGCTGTCAGAGCTTCTGGGACTTCGACTGGGCCGTTTGGGTCTGAAAAGACCCCAAATAAGGAGAGAAAAACGGCTGGTGCTAAAAATAATTCCTGTTGATGTGCGGGGCGGGTTGCAGGCAGCCTGTGAAGGCGCCCAGTGTTTACTGGTTACTGGTGGAAATGTGCTGCAGACCGCCATGTTTGTTGGTTTCACAGCCATTTCCTTCAGGGCGGTTCTAACCGGTTCAGAACCTTCAGCGTCCCCTGGTGCTGAGTAGAGGTAGTGTGGTCGCTTTTAGAGCGTCAAAGTTAATGAAATATATATTTAATCTCTGTGATATTGGAGATAATCAGTTATTGGCCCAGTTTTCACATCAGTGCTAAGAAGCAGCTTAGAGACTGAACTGATCAGACCGATCAGAAATCAATGATTTTGATCACTGATTCTGTTTCCTTATCTGTCTGTTATAATTCTGTCAAAATGACTCCAAAATCCAGATTACCCAGATAATCCATATTACCCAGATAATCCAGATTACCCAGATAATCTAGATTACCCAGATAATCTAGATTACCCAGAGAACATGGAGACAGGAACATCTGATCAGATCCATAATTACTGCAATATTTATGTAATAATTTAATTTTTACTGACAGGAAGCTTTAACAATGAATCATTTTATAGTTCAACATCTGTTAGCAGCAGTTAGCTTCAGGCTAGTCAGTTAGCATTAGCCACGCTAGCAGCAGTGGTGCTACAGAGGCTAGCTTAGCTGCAGCTAAATGATTGAGCTTCAGTAATCTGATGTTTTCTTCTTCTGCAGCTCTGAGGCGGCGCTGCTTCACTACTGTTCTGTACGCCACCATGACAGAAGAAGAAGAAAAACTTTGATGCTGAAACTCCTGGAGACAGAAAATGTTGTTGATGTGAAACTGGATCCACTGACAACAGGAAGAAAACATCAGTTCTGTTACTCACATAGTTTCTTTTCTACACTGGAAAGTTGTTCATTCAGAAGAATCTGATTTATGATTCTTACAATAAATAAATGCAGGAGAATAACATCAACTCCAGATGGAGAAAAATGTTTCAGTTTCTTCCCTCATGAATGTATTTAATGTTTCATTCTCACTTCAGTCTCATGTTTTCACTCACTGTTTTTATTTTAAATGTCTGAACTGTTAAAACCTCAGTAGCTCCATTGATTCTCAGCAGATTCAGCTTGTTGAACCTGCAGCTTGTTGATGTTCAGTCAGTCTGTCTGTTTGTGGCTTAGCTGTGGAAATTTATTTACACAATGTGAAGAAAACTAAACCAAAACCTCTGTAGCGGCTCCTTGGAATAAACAGACGCAGGGAGTTCCAAACAGGTGCAGTTTAATCTTGACTTTTCTTGTCATAGACACCGTGAAAACTGTAGCATGAGATAAAAGGATACATAATTGTTGGGCATGCTTAACTCTTGTATGAAATAAACATATAAATGTTCACACATACAAAAAAAATACGTTGTGTCCTTAACTCGTTAGCATACACAGTTTCGTTTCTAAACAATAAACCACTGACGTTCTACTGCTTTCAAATAAACATGTCTTATCCCAAATCACAATTGCGCATATTCATACCTCATTCTGCTTTCCAAGGGCGCTATTTTACAGATTTTCTTTGGTTTCTTTCAGGCTCTAACGCTGACTCATCAAGGTTAGCAAAACAGGAAGTACATAACACAAAATACGCGAAGAAGAAATCTACCGTTCTTCAAAATAAAAGCACAAATCAACCACTAGGTGTCACTGTTGGACCAATGAACAAGAAGGAGAATTTTACCATTTAGTAGCTATTTACACTCCCACCAAATCCTGTCTCAATGAATGAACAAAGTCATATGTAAGAGTAAATTAATTGAACAGGATTTCTTGACTCTACTAAATGAATATGTCTGCATAAAAGAATCATGTAGTAAATGAGTTGTACAAAAGTTGTTTATCTGTTTTCATAAAATTTTCCAAAAGAAGAACCAATTTCTGGATTGGTCTCTCAATAACTGAGGGTTTGGAAGAGGAATTTGGCTTTCATTCTCCAACTTGAACTTTGACTCGACGGACCAATCCATCATTGCCTTGAACAGTTTCAACCACTCGTCCTAGTTGCCACTGATTTCTTGGAAGGTTATCGTCTTTGATAATGACAATGTCCTCTTTCTTGAGGTTGCGCTGAGCTGAGTGCCATTTCTGTCTCATGGAAATGTTCAACAAATATTCCCTTTTCCAGCGACTCCAAAATTGTTCAATGAGGTACTGCACTCTCCTCCACCTCCTTGTGGCATATATGTCCTCTTTGACAAACACTCCAGGGGGAGGGAGAGAAACCTTGGATTTCATCATAATGAGATGGTTCGGTGTTATGGGCTCCAATGCTCGAGGATCATTGATTCCATCCATTGTTAATGGGCGACTGTTGACAATAGCCATGGCCTCATATAGCAATGTCCTGAGGGAGGCGTCATCGAGTCGGCCTGAGCACTGTGCAAAAGTAGCATTCAACACGTTTCTGATGGTTCTGATCTGTCTTTCCCAGATACCACCTGCATGACTGGCAGTCAGTCATGCAGGTCATGCAGTCATGCATTGAAAACAAATTCACACTGTTTGTCCGTCAAGAAAACTTCAAGTAACTTAGTGTCACATTGTTTCAGTGCTTGCGTGAACTCGTTCCTGGCACCAACAAAATTAGAGCCTTGATCACAGTGCAGTTGTCGTACAGCTCCTCTAATGCTGATAAAGCATCTCAGTGCATTTATGAAAGAGTCAGTAGACAGGTCTTCGAGCATTTCGATATGGACAGCTCTAGAATAGAGACATGTGAAAATTAAGCCATATTTTTTGTGCTCTTTGAGGGCTTTCTTCATAATGAAAGGGCCAAAACAGTCCATGCCACTATATGTGAAAGGTGCAGCGGATTCGACACGTTCTTTAGGAAGGTCAGCCATTCTCTGCTTTTCCGTTGGCTGCCTAAGTTTTCTGCAAAACACACAATCGAGTATCACCTTGGCCACCAACTTACTCCCACCAATGACCCAGAAGCCATTGGTTCTAAGCTCCATTTGTGTCTGGCCTCGACCCTGATGGCATGTCTTAGCATGGTAGTAGGACATGATCAGCTTCGTAATATGACTGTTGTTGGGTAGTATCTGGGTGTTTGACTTTAAGACAGAGATGACTGCTTTAATCTTCCACCGACACGAAGAAGCCCTTCAGACCAGATGGCATCACAACTGAAAAGAGCGCTGGTGTTTGGAATGTTCTTTACACCTTTAAGCATTTTTACCTCATTTGGGAAGGTTTGTTGTTGTACAATCTTAATCACTGTCTCAGCAGCCTTTTCACGCTCGTCAACAGTCACATGTTCGCTATGTTGTTGCTTTGAACCCAGTCTCTTGATTCTTGCAACCACCTTGAGAAGTGTTGTCCAAGAGGAAAATCGATTCAGGCGATTGAGGATATCATTACTGCCTTTGACTTCAGTTGCAAGCACCTGAATTGTCTTTACTTCAGGATCACCGACAAGTAATTCTGTTGGAGTGCTGGGTGTCAGTTGTAACTCATGGTCCCAAAGAAACCTTGGTCCTTGCAGCCAGTTTGTCGAATGAATATCTGAAGCACAAAGACCTCTGGATGCATAATCTGCCGGGTTTTCTGAAGTTTCAACATAATGCCACTGATTAGGGTCACTGTTATCTCTAATCAGTTGAACACGGTTGGCAACAAATATGTGGAACCTGCGAGCATCATTATTGATGTACCCTAGTATAACTTGTGAGTCAGTCCAGAAAAATTCTTGATCAATCTTCAGGTCAAGTTCACATCTTAGCATAACACTGACCTTTGTAGAAATCACTGCTGCTGCAAGTTCTAATCTTGGGATACTTGTGATCTTTGAGGGAGCAACCCTTGCCTTTGCTATCACAAGACTGCAGTGGACTTCATCCTTGTCATTTATGTATCTCAGGTAAGAACATGCACCATATCCTACACAACTAGCATCAGAAAAATGGTGCAGCTCTACACTGACAAGGTTGTGAAAGTCAGGGGGGTGATAACATCTGGGAATCGAGATCTCTTTCAATTTCAGTAGATCGTTTATCCATTTCTCCCACCGTGGCTTTATATCTTCTGGGAGAGGATCATCCCATCCTATGCCTCTGTGACAAAGCTCTTGAAGAATAAGTTTTCCACTAAGGCTGAATGGAGCAATGAAGCCGAGAGGATCATAAAGCGAAGCAATGACTGACAAGCAGCTGCTGCGGGTTGAAGGTTGATCCTTTAAGCCGATGTTAAAAACAAAGGTGTCATTTTTTATCAACCACTGAATGCCGAGTGCACGCTCCGATGAGGATGGATCCAAACCAAGTAGCAGCGATGGCTGCTGCTACTTCAGAAGAATCCAAGCAGGCGAGAGCAGCTTCCTTGTTAAGCCTCCTTTCTTACACAACTCTTGGCTTCCTCAACTGATGGCACACTGACTAAGCCATCATCCACATAAAAGTTTTTCTCAATAAATGTGGCTGCTTGAGGATAGTTAGTCTTGTGTTGCTGTGCCAGATGCTTTAACCCAAAATTGGCACATCCTGGAGATGAAGCAGCTCCAAAGAGGTGAACTGCCATTCTGTACTCCTGTGGTTCTTTCTCCAAATCTCCACCGTTCCACCAGAGGAATTTAAGATAATTTCTGGATTCAGGAGTGACAGAAAATTGGTAAAACATTCTTTCTATGTCTCAAATTATTGCTATGGTCTCTTTCCTGAAGCGACATAGTACTCCTAACAAAGGATTGATTAAATCAGGCCCAGTAAGCAATGTGTCGTTAAGAGAAACACCATGGAATTTGGCTGAACAGTCAAAAACGACTCTCAGCTTATCTGGTTTTCTGGGATGGTAGATGCCATGATGTGGAAGGTACCACTCTGTTTCTCCTCCAGATATTGTAGGGGCAGGCTCTGCATCACCCTTACTTATGGTTTCTTCCATGAATGTTTTGCATTGCTCATAGTATTGTTTGCTGGTCTTTAATTTTTTCTTAAGACACTGCAGGCGAACTTGGGCTAGTCTTTTGTTGTTTGGTAGGTTAGGTGGGCCATTGCCTTTGAACGGGAGAGGCATTTCATAATGCCCATCATCCCTCTGTGTGATGTTGTTACTGATAAACTGTATAAAATTAACATAATCTTGGGACACATATTTATCTTCGTAACTTCTCTCCATGAAATCTGACTCTAAAGACCTTTAAAATGTTAGTCGAAGACGGGATTGGTAGCTCCTTTACTGTGAGTCGATGCACAAAACTTTGACTTCCTTGTCTGTCTAGGTGGGGGTTTGATGAGCCTATTATACTCCATCCTAGTTCTGATCTCTGTGCAGATGGTTGGTTTTTATCACCTGTTATAACTTCAAGTGGAGCTAGAGCAGCTGGACAGTCGTATCCAATGAGAAGCCCTACATCACAGTCCTGAACGGGTGGTAACTTATCTGCCAAGTTTCTGAGATGAGGCCACATTAATGCAGTTTCTTTTGTCGGGATATAAGACTTGTCCACTGGGATTAAATATCTGCTATAAGCTTGATGTAGTTGGATGCGACTCTCAGCGTTTAGTCCTCAAACTTGTAGACCATGAACACTCTTGCTGGAAATGATTGTCGACAGCAGTCATAGTACTCAGTTTCAGCTTTGTTGGATGGTAATCCACATTCAGTCTGTCAATTGCATCTTCTAACACAAACGTTGAGTCACTTTGTGTGTCCAGCATTGCATATGTTAGTATTTCTCTGTGTGGCTCTTGTAGTGAAGACACAAGTACTGGTACAATACTGGTAGTGGCAGAAACATGCTGAGTTAATGTGTGGGACACGACTCTGTGTGTTTCTTGGCTTGCATGTTCTTCTGTGGAAGTGGAGTTATTTGTTGTTGTCTCCACAGGTCTTTCCTTCCTCTCTTCATGTAAGCAGGTTGGATGACGACGTCTGCATATATTGCATGTGTGTCGTCTCTTACAATCTTTGGTCACGTGACCTTTTCTCAGGCATCCAAAGCAGAGCCGATTTTCATGTATGAATGTCCTTTTGTCTTCAACACTCTTTGAGGCGAAAGCGGGACATCTGGTGATGCCATGGGCTTCACTTTTACAAACATAGCACAGTGATTTTGCTTTATAGTCATTTGTATCTTGTGTCCCATGACTGAAACTCTTTTGTTGTGCATTTGTGTTGGAAGTTTTGGCTCTTTTGTGTTCTGTCATCTGCAAACTTGAAATTTCCTATCAGGGGTGAGGCAATGGGATTACAGGCTATTTTTGCCTCTTTGCTTAAAAACTCTGTGAAGCATTTAAAATCTGGATAATCACCTGATTCATCAAGTTCATCCACAACTATTCGACTCCACTTGCAAACAATCCATTCAGGTAATTTTTTGAGCAACTTATGGTTTTCTTCACAGTCACTGAGGATAACTAATCCCTTGACATGTGGAATTGCTTCTTTGCAACCTTGGAGGAAGTCAGAAAATTCACGTAGTGCAAGTGAGTCATTTGCATTAATCTTTGGCCATCTTGCAAGCTTGTCACGGAAAACTTTCTGTATAATAAACGCGTTCCCATATCTGTCCTGTAAGACTTTCCAAGCTCCAATGTATGCACTTTCTGAGTCTCGGTAAAAGAAACCTTCAACAGCTTTTCTTGCTTCTCCAGCAAGATAATTTCTGAGATAAAACATCTTCTCACTAGCTGGGAGGGGCTTTCTGTCAATAAGAGTCATAAATGACATCTTCCAATCAGTAAACCTTAAAGAATCCCCACTGAATACAGTTGGTTCAGGGACTGGTAAGCGACTCATACTTAATGAGCTGGCGATTGCTTCAGCTAGATTGGATGACTCTGGATTTATTGTCACCTCAGGAGCTGATTGGTAAGGCTGGAACGATGTAGCTTCTGGGTTCAAGCAGGGTTTATCTCTAGAGAAGATAGGGTTAGTTCTGTAATTAATATCTTCAACATTGTTTTCACAGCGTTCAAATTCATCATATGCTCTCACACGAGCTGCTGCTACAGCTATTTCCTTTTCTTCTTTTAACCGCTGCAGTTTTGCTCTTTCCTGATCCAGCTGTTGTTGCATTTCCACTTCTTTTTGCTTCATTTCTGACAGCATTTTTGGCTCTTTAAGCTTCCATTTGTTTTCTAATTTTTGGAGCTGTGCTTGAATTTCTTTGGTGGCCTTTGATTGCTCCACTTTAGCAGCAAGTTCTGCTTGTGCATCTGCCTTGCTGTTGTTAGTACCAGATGAGCTGGAATGGCTGCTTGAACTCTCTGATGATTTTGATGAGCTTACGGTTTCAGTTTGAGTGTGACCAAACATAGAGCCATATATTAAACATCTTTGTTTAATGTTTCTCTTACGCTTTCTTTCTCAAGATGACTATTATAATCTTTATCAATAGTCTCTGTACGATTGTTTATGAGGTCACAAATTTCCTTTGTGAGCGTAACACAAGCTTCCATCTTTTTGACAATCTCTGCTGTGGTGTTACTGTTACGTAGAATGGGTTCGTACTGCAGTCTTACAGCATCATATTTTGCTTGAATGTTTTCTTGTAAATTATTGAGGTCTTCTAATGTACAGAGGGCCTTTAGTTTTTTCCTAGTTTCTTTTGCTACCCACTTCCAAGAATCATAAACCTTGTGGAACGCTTTCTCACGTTTTTTGTTCTCTTGGACGTGCATCTCTTGGCCTTTTTCTGTTAGTTTTCTTTCTCTGGAGCTAGACCTGAGTGGCATGTCTACAGGATTAACTGTTTTCTCTATTGGAAGTGACATCTTATTTGCTTTCTGCAACTGCTTTGGTTCACCGAAGACTTTTTAATTATCCTTTGACACACCACGCCCATTCAGTTATGCTGTGAGCTTCTTCGTGTGATTGTCCATTTTAATTTTATGCTTTGTCTTGCCTGTGTGAGATCATTGATGCAAGCAACGACAGTTGGGATCCATGTAGGATGGTGTCAGCTTCACTGCGGAAAGATCTGGTCTCTTGCAATGAGTTTTCTCTGTAGCGGCTCCTTGGAATAAACAGACGCAGGGAGTTCCAAACGGGTGCAGTTTAATCTTGACTTTTCTTGTCATAGACACCGTGAAAACTGTAGCATGAAGAACGGCCTAGTCAAAGGACAACTGAGACAGACTGAGGTGGATTAGAACTGGCAACCCATCAGTTACAGGACAAAGCCCAACTATTGAGTATTGATCAGTGCTACTTATTGATCAGAATCCTGATTAGATCCGGATTTAACTCTCAACTTCATTCACAAAACTTTTTTGTTATTACACAACCAACATGTATTTTCACATAAGAACAAAACAATTAGGTGATGTTGCCTGTCCTCTTCACCCTGACACCAACTCACACACATCCTCATTCATCGGTCCTGTTCTGTAAATAAACACAAGCAAAATCAATAAACTATATGCATATTCTAGTATACTTAGTCTTGGTTTTACATTCTATTTTAACTCAGTTCGTGCTTACCGATGTTTTATGGCCGGATGTCTGGCACCGTTTTCCCTTGGTCAGTTCGTCCATGTCTGGTTTTAGTTCTTCTGCTGTGGCAATCCGCAAAACGGCCTGCAGGTTTTCGTCAGTAATGCGCGATCTGTGTTTGGTCTTGTTTAAATTCATTATTGAAAACATCTGTTCGCACAGATAGGTGCTTCCAAACATGGACAAAACACGAACTGCATGGAGTCGGAGCTGTGGCATCAAATCAGGGGGCAGTAGATGGTAAAGGTCCTCGATTGAAACATCACGGAACTCAGGCCTCTGTGGCTTTGAAGCTCAATAGCTCCACCTGAAGGCGGTGGGGCGCACTGCAGACATCGGCGGTGAAAGGATTGGTAAAGACGTCAAAATCAGAGTGCTGCGATTTAAAGTCAGAAAAGCGCCGATCAAACTCGTTTATTAACAGTTAGTTTGGTAGTTAACCGAGCACATGAAAAAGCACCGGGAGCCCGAGATGATCTGACAAGCAGGAAAGTGAAGGAGATTGTTTTGTACCACCTGGCGCTTCCATAGGTCGAGTTTACGCTGGAAAGCTGCGATCATGTCGGACATCTGGGTGATGATTTGTTTACGTCCTTGTAGTTTCTGATTTAGCTGAGCAAGATGCTCGGTGACGTCACATAACATTGTAAAGTTACAGCCATTTCGGATCGGACAGTTCAGACAAGGGTTTCCTTTGTTCTTCTTGAAGGCTACATTTGGTGAACTTAGCTCCGTGTTTGGTTTCAAAATGCCGATGTATATTGTTTTCTTTCGGTCCCTGAACACAAAAGACACACTGGTTTTTCACCTTGAAGTACAAACGGGTATTCGTTTTCCCATCGTTCATGAAACAGTCTTCCTTGTAAATCGATTTTTCTTTTCTTAGACATTTTGATGTTAGCTTGTCGATGTCTCAGTTTTATTCGCTGGGGAAATTAATAATGAGCTTGAGGTTATCTATAAAATACTGTAGATAATTGTTACTGTTAAAAGTTTTCCTGATATTATTTAAAATGTTCCATGTTGCCTTAGAATTATTTTAGTACTATCCAATAATTTATAATAATATTCCTTTATACATGCCTTTATTATAATAACATTATTTTTATATTTCTTTTGTTTTCTGATTCAGAAGTTCTCTGTTTCATAAATTCCCTAAAAAGTTTGTTTTTCTTTTTACATGCATTTTGTTTCCTTTTGTAATCCACTGATCATTTTTATGCTTTTCATCTTATTTTTCTTAACTGGGCAGTTCTTACTAAATTTAACTATACCATGTCACAAATTATTATGCAAATTGGATTAAAGTGTCAAAGATTAACATTTTTGTTGTGCTATTAAATGTATAGATGGTATTGTGTGTCTTTGAATCACTATAATTAATTTCAGAGAGCTGGTCGATCAGTTTAGCTCAATGAAAGGAAATCTACTGAAGAAGGATGTTCCACATTATTCAGCAGTTTCCAGATTAGATATGGTTCCAGATTAGATCCTGGTTCCAGATTAGATCCTGGTTCCAGATTAGATTCTGGTTCCAGATTAGATCTGGTTCCAGATTAAATCCTGGTTCCAGATTAGATCTGGTTCCAGATTAGATCCTGGTTCCAGATTAGATCTGGTTCCAGATTAGATCCTGGTTCCAGATTAGATCCTGGTTCCAGATTAGATCTGGTTCCAGATTAGATCCTGGTTCCAGATTAGATCTGGTTCCAGATTAGATCTGGTTCCAGATTAGATCTGGTTCCAGATTAGATCCTGGTTCCAGATTAGATCTGGTTCCAGATTAGATCCTGGTTCCAGATTAGATCCTGGTTCCAGATTAGATCTGGTTCCAGATTAGATCCTGGTTCCAGATTAGATCCTGGTTCCAGATTAGATCTGGTTCCAGATTAGATCCTGGTTCCAGATTAGATCCTGGTTCCAGATTAGATCTGGATCCAGATTAGATCTGGTTCCAGATTAGATCCTGGTTCCAGATTAGAGCTGGTTCCAGATTAGATCCTGGTTCCAGATTAGATCCTGGTTCCAGATTAGATCTGGTTCCAGATTAGATCTGGTTCCAGATTAGATCCTGGTTCCAGATTAGATCAGGTTCCAGATTAGATCTGGTTCCAGATTAGATCCTGGTTCCAGATTAGATTCTGGTTCCAGATTAGATCTGGTTCCAGATTAAATCCTGGTTCCAGGTTAGATCTGGTTCCAGATTAGATCCTGGTTCCAGATTAGATCTGGTTCCAGATTAGATCCTGGTTCCAGATTAGATCCTGGTTCCAGATTAGATCTGGTTCCAGATTAGATCTGGTTCCAGATTAGATCCTGGTTCCAGATTAGATCAGGTTCCAGATTAGATCTGGTTCCAGATTAGATCCTGGTTCCAGATTAGATCCTGGTTCCAGATTAGATCTGGTTCCAGATTAAATCCTGGTTCCAGATTAGATCTGGTTCCAGATTAGATCCTGGTTCCAGATTAGATCTGGTTCCAGATTAGATCCTGGTTCCAGATTAGATCTGGTTCCAGATTAGATCCTGGTTCCAGATTAGATCCTGGTTCCAGATTAGATCTGGTTCCAGATTAGATCCTGGTTCCAGATTAGATCTGGTTCCAGATTAGATCTGGTTCCAGATTAGATCTGGTTCCAGATTAGATCCTGGTTCCAGATTAGATCCTGGTTCCAGATTAGATCTGGTTCCAGATTAGATCTGGTTCCAGATTAGATCTGGTTCCAGATTAGATCCTGGTTCCAGATTAGATCTGGTTCCAGATTAGATCCTGGTTCCAGATTAGATCCTGGTTCCAGATTAGATCCTGGTTCCAGATTAGATCCTGGTTCCAGATTAGATCTGGTTCCAGATTAGATCTGGTTCCAGATTAGATCCTGGTTCCAGATTAGATCTGGTTCCAGATTAGATCTGGTTCCTAGTAGAGAGGTTCTGCAGGTTCCTGTGGTTTGCTTGGTTCTTACTCAGATCTGAAGTTTTTCCCTGGGGATAAGTTTCCTTCCCCCTCAGAGCGAACAGCAGATGACAATGTTTTTGTCACCATTAACGACCTTTAATGTCGTTAAGGTTAAACTCTCCGTGGTTCTGTTGGACTCTCCCAAGCTCCATGTTGTCTGTTTGGATCTACACACCTGGGGACAGAACCTGTCACCTTTGTTCTGGACTCAGCAGGACCCGTTTTGTGAACTCAGGCTCTATAAATGAAACCAACTGGACCTGGACTTATGAACTCCCTGCTGGTACCAGATTGGACCCGCCAGCCTTCAGAACCGCTTCAACCCTTCCATCCAACCAGGAGTCAGAAAAGCTGAGGTTCATTCAGAACCAAAGAGTTTCTGATATTATTATTATTGATCTGCTGATCAGAACCAAATGATTCTGTCAGAATATTATTGATTCATCAGCTCTGGTCACTGGAGGTCAGAGGTCACAGTGTCATCAGCATACCTGACCTTTCTGATGACTTATGGACAAAGTTTGATGTTTAAAGAAAAATTAATAATCAGATTCAACTGACCTTAAATATAAATGTTAAAGATCATAATTAATAAATTACTGTCTAAATATGTGACCTTTAACCTCGACTGAGACCTGTCAGGTAGGAGATACGTGTAGATCATCACCATCTGATCTCAAACCAGCTGCTTTATACAGAGTCTCATCATCTGATCTGATCAGAACCAGGAAGCTGCTGGTTCTGATCCAGAGACAAACACTCACCTTTAGGAGCTACAACCAGGCTGACGGTGCTGATCAGTTTGTTCTCAAGGCCTGTTTGAACGACTCGACACTCATACGTCCCGCTGTCATCAGTCGTGTTCCTCAGAATCAAAGACACGTCTCCTTTCTCTATCTGACCAATCAGCAGATCAACCCGGTTCCTGTAAGATGGATGCTGGTTTGCTGGATCAAGCTGATAATTTCTGTACCGGAGGACATATTTTGGCCCCAGATCGGTTCTGCTCCACTCTGCGAGTCTGATTTCTTCCCGGTCAGGAGCTTCACATGGCAGAATGACGTTTTCTCCAGGTTGAGCTTTGACCGGGGAGATGTTCTGATCTGCAGGAGAAAACGCCACAGAGAGGTCAGAGGTCAAAGTGTGATCAGAAGGTGTGTGTGATGGAGACTCATCAGTTTCTGCTGCTGGAACAACGAGCTCAGCTCCAGCAGTTCACAGCAGGAGCATCAAAAGATCTGGGTCAAAGGTCATGGTCGTATAAATACTCAGAAAGAAAACTGATGTTTTTATGAAGACACTTATAAATAATTTTAAAAACTACAAAAACTCTGCAGGACTCAACATTTTTTAAAGAAAATATTTAATCATCATCAAAATCCAGTTATTAATATTTAATCTGTTTATTGAAGGAACAACAAGAATAGATAGAAAATCTGGAACCAGCAGAATCTCTGAGGCTCATTGTGTTCAGCTGGAAACTGAGTCACATTTAACTTCCTTTCACATTAATTAATCATTTCTTTATTGATCCGGTAACATTTTAGGCCCCTGAATGTCTAGAGGGGCCCCTGAATGTCTGGGGGGCCCCTAAGTGGCCCCTACCAGCAACTCCTGAGTTTTCTTTGCCTTGATATCTTATAATTCTAGATCTAGAGATTTAACATAGAAAACTGATGTAGAGCGAACCCTCTGAGCTTTTGGTCTTAATATCTAAGAGGCAGAACTTAATATCTTTAAGTCCTGCCTCACCACAGGACGGACACTAGCCTAGTCAAAGTGTTCAATGACACCCATATAAATACAGACAGTGGGAGAACCACAGAGTTGGTTCTGGTTCTGTTGGACCTCAGTGTTGATTATTTTTACTGAACTGACTGGAGAGTCGGGTCGGACCCTCTGGTTCAGTCCTCAACTGGTTTGAATCTTACATTAAGAATAGGGATTTCTTTGTTTCAACTGGAACTTCTCATCAAAGAGGTCAAAGGTCACATGTGGGGTACACCAAGGTTCAATCTTAGGACCCCTCTTATTCAATATTTATATGCTCCCATTAGCTCAGGTTATAACAGGAAATAATATTAGCTACCATAACTATGCAGATGATACTCAGCTCTACATTATGATGTCACCAGGTGAATACACCAGATAAATGTGTGGATGTTGTGAAGTAGATTTTTATTTAAAGAGAAAATGTTTTATTTGCGTCATACAGTGTATCAGAGGATGTTTTTCCGTGCAGCTGCAGAGGGTCTATAAACTAACTGAACGAGATGTGTCTGCTGAACGTCCCCAGACCGGTTGTCTGGGAACTTGCTGTTTTTCCCGTAGCCTCCCCTGCACGAAGATAGAGTGTTTAGTTTACGCGTCCCGTAGACATGATAGTGAATGAGCATACAAGGTTGAACTGTTCCCTCTGTTTTCCTTTGTTTCTTTTGTTTGGTCTTAGCAGATTGAGTCTCCGCCTCTGTTAGGTGAATAAAGTAACTGTGCAACTCTGAATTTGTTAGAGCAGAATGATTCTCGCCTAATGCATTGTGTTTTTGCTCTCCGTCTGCAGATGTATTAAAGATTGTTTTTGCTCCCTGACTTTTGTCTAGATCTCAGTCTCTGAATTGTGCACTTCACAATGTGTCAAAAGTTTCTCCAGCTGAATCGAAACAAAACTGAAGTTATTATTTTTGGACCTAAAGAGGAACGATCTAGAGTCACAGATCTAGAGTGACTCTGGATCTCTAGAGTCACACAAAGGGTTGATTTCATTGTGCAAAACATCTTGACAGTTCAGGTCATTCATTGGTACAATGATTCTACCTGCTTTTACAGGGCCTGCCCTCATTAGCTATAGCAGCCCATGAGGTACATACAAAAACCCCCAAAACATTACAAAATGCAAATACCATTTAACAAACAAAATATAAACCATCAACAATGATATTCAAAACAAACATTCATAAACAATCTGTAACATTCTTAAATTAGAAAATTCACTTTGAATAATTTAATTTAAATAGTCTATACAAATAAATTATTTAGGTAATTTATTTTAAAAAGGTCACAATCCATTACATTACAGTTAAATATGATTTAATTGACTCTCCTGTTTCTAAACATGAGTTTGACAAAAACCTGTGACAAAATTGCATTTACTAATTTTTTAAGTGTCTAACTGAGTGACAGGCTGCCACAGATTGAACAGCAGATGTCAGTAGAGAGAAACGAATGAATCACCAAGTGATGAACCTTTGGGTGAAGCAAAGGGCGCCGGATGGTGGACCAGAATCGCCTCGAAGCCGTGCGGAAGTCTTTCTCCATGGCCTCTCCAAACTCCTCCCACACCCGAGTTTTTGCCTCAGCAACCACATGCCGCTTCGCCCGCCGGTACCCGTCAGCTGCTTCCAGAGTCCCACAGGTCAAAATGTTCAGTAGGACTCCTTCTTCAGCCTGACAGCATCCCTCACAGAAGGTGTCCACCAACGGGTTCGAGGGTTGCCGCCATGACAGGCACCGACAACCTTGCGGCCACAGCTCCGGTGAGCCGCCTCGACAATGGAGGTACGGTCCACTCAGATTCAATGTCCCCCACCAGTTAAAGCTCCGTCTCACAGGGGATTCCGCCAGACGTTCCCAGCAGACCCTCACAACACGTTTGGGCCTGCCAGGTCTGACCGGCATCCTCCCCCACCACCGGAGCCAACTCACCACCAGGTAGTGGTCAGTGGATAACTCCGCTCCTCTCTTCACCCGAGCGTCCAAGACATACGTCCGCAGATCCGATGAAACGATGACAAAGTCGATCATGGAACTGCGGCCTTTAGGCGGCCTTATGCCTGAACATGGTGTTCGTTATGGACAATCTGTGACGAGAACAGAAGTCCAACAACAGAACACCGCTCGAGTTCAGATCGGGGGGAGCGTTCAAAGGTCACTGAAAATCAGTTCATGCTGGATCTGTGAATTTCACTTGAAATTGTTTGGTGCTGACCTACGAACATGAATCATTAAATTTTTAACATGGATGAAATTTACTTTGAACCAGGTTTTATTTAGAACGAACTGGTACAAAACCTCCCAAAATAAACTTGGTGACCTGGATTTTAGTTATTGATCACAAACTGTCTTTGATCTGTAAGTACAAAGAGTAAGACTAGAGCAAAACATGTGCTAGCTATGTAGTCAGCTGTTTCTAGCTCAGTTTCATGATCAACATCCATCATCATCATCGCTTATTTTCATTACTTCAGATCAACGCACAAATGGTTTATAAAAGTATAGGGTTGCTGGTTGACCTTTTGACCTTTAAACTTTCATTAATATCTTCAAAGCCAAAGAGGCACAAATGAAAATCTTTGCTGCACAAACAAACACAAATGTACTCGAGTTGATTGACTCCCATTTTGTCTGATTCGAAGAAGGTGGGGGCGGTTGGTTGACCTCTGATGACCTCTAGAAACATTTTTTTATATCTTTAAAATGATAGCAGCACAAACCAGTACAAACATTTGACACCAATTTTGTCTGATTCAAGAATGTGGTGACCCGACTTCCCTCAGGTGTTCAAGCGGTTTGAGTTATTTCTGGTGAAAATAAAACTGAAGTATCAACTTTCTGATGACACTGAAATTTGAACTCTGGTGAATTTGCTGTGCTGCACTAAACTAAATAAAGGCTGTGTGTGTTAAACTTTTAGTCTGCACCATTTCTGTATTCTGTCTGTTGTAATATTTCTGGAGAAACAAAGATGGTAAAAACCACATATAAAGGAAGAGGCGGACCCTAGTGGGTCCTCTAACTCTCCTCTAGTGAACCGGTCCAGTCAAAGTCAGCAGACATGAAGGAAGCAGCTGCTCAGCGTCTGATCTGTAAGTACAGAAACAATGTTTAATAACTGATATTAATATGAGTGGAAATAAGCAGAAATGTTGGTCAGTTTACCTGCATGCTGATGCAGGGTTGGGTCAGTTCTCTATCAACACAGAAACGGCAAGTTAAGGATTATAAACTTTAACCCACCAGAGAAAAACTATCATACGCAGGTAAATTTCAGTTTTTAGCTATAAAAGTCTGCGAGCGCTTCAGGGATTATTTGTTTCATGCTTCATCTTCTGTGGTTTACAGCAACAATAATCCACTAACTTATGTTTGACAACAGCAAAATGAAATGCATCAGGTCAGCATTGGGTTGCTGAGTCAGCAGACTTCAATTTTACCATAAAATACAGACCTGGAAAAACTAATGCCCCTTGATTTTAAGACTAAATGAAAAGCTAATTAGCCAAGACGCTGTAATAACCACACAGCAGGGTGTCTTAGTGCAGCAAGCAGAACCAGCACCAATGTTGAATGCAGTTTCCTTTAATGTCCTGCAGCAACAAACAGGAGCTGAGAGACTTTTGGACAGTTCAACCAATAACTGGACAGGAAATCTGTGCAGCACAGCAGCAAGACCCTATAATAGGTAAAATGTATGTGTATAGGCTGCAAAACAAAAGACCTGCTGCACATGAACTCCAAACTGAGAGTCCTGAGCTTAAAGCTTTGGCTAGAGAGTGGAGCAAGCTGAAGATCACAGAGGATGGAACGATGTTTAGAACGACCAAACACAAAAAGCAACTAGTTCTTCCTTCTGTGGACCATCCTCTGGTTCTAGATGAATTACTTAAACACATGGGTTCAGAACGGCACTCAGTCTGATTAGCAGTTCACCTACACTGGATCCCACGGCTGCAGAACTTGTGCCACTAATGGACAGTTGATTCAACAAACCTCTGAGCAGAGCATAAGATAGTAAGGGTGTTGGTACAGAAACTGCTGAGGAAACATTAACGAACCGGAGGATGTGGAAAGTGGTTCTGACATTGATCAGGCCATAGAGCCAAGCCAGCCCCAAGTCCAGAGAGAGAAGGAGAACAGAGACTTTGACATATTTTGCTCTTGGAGAACCAAGTTCCACAGACAGAACAGTAAAAGTGTAAATGTACCAGATATGGCAACCTTGGTGAAGAAAATAAATGTCTCCATTTTGTTTCAGACAGTAACAAAGGTGCTCATTATAAAGTGTTGTGATTCACATGAATTACATGACAGATATTGAGATTGTAAATGAAATGTAGAAATCAGCACATTCCCAAGTAGGAGGATAATTAGTTTGGATATTATTAACTAAATATGGGACTAAAATAAAGCTAAACGGATTACATCAGGAATCAGCAGTGATCAGTAGTCTGTGTAGCTGGAGAGAAGGTTGTAATATAACCTGTATAATAATATTTTGTTCTGTTGTCTCCATATATTAATGACCAGGAACAACTAAATGTCAATGTAACAGGATCCTTTCTGGTTACATTAACAATCAGAAAGTTGTCGATGTAACTGTTGTGCTGGTTTGATTAAGTGATCAGGCCATGACACGGTTTTGTCTCTAAAAGGATGGTTCCTTCAGTTATTCTGACGAGAACAACATACAGAAAACAACTGTGATAGGCCTATACAAAACCAAAGTACAAAACAGAAATTAATTAAATCTATAAATAAACTGGGTGTATTTAGATAAAAAATAAATAAATAGTACAAACCTCTCCAACAGGACAACATGACAAAATGGGGAGGGTTTAAGGGACGCAAACATTTTAAAGACTGTCATGTTAGGTGTTAGGTTTCTAGCCCACATGCAGAACCCAATACAGGAGAGGTTGAGTTATAGTGAAAGGTGAGTTTATTATAACAATAAACAATGATTTTAAAGAAGACAGTGAGGTAACGGGTCTGGTCCGTTCACGGAACGGTCTGCACACTGAGGGAGAAACAGAGGAGAGATGGTGAGTTCAAGGACCGTCGGAGACGGGAGGGTTGAATGAATACTGGATGGGCCTTACTTGTAGTATGGAGGTCCGAGGTTTTGGAGGGTTAACTGAGGTGTTCGGGGTCCTTGCTTCTCTGTGGGTCCAGGAGGGCCAGCGTTCAGCCACCAGAGTCCGGAAAGCAACGAGGAAGTGCGTCTGAGGGCGGACAGGTAAGTTCAGGCGGAACAGGGACAGAGGAGCGGTGCGACTGCCAGTCGAGGAATCCAGGAAGGACTTGTGATCAGACGGAGGAAGTGAGTCTGAGAACTCGGGCAACCAGTGGGTAGATTCCACGGCGTCACGAGGAAGGTCTTGAACAAGGAGCCAGGAGAGATCGTCATGAGGAGGATCCAAGGCGTCTCAGGAAGGCATCTGAAGGCAAGGAGTGACAGGGAGAAATCACTAGGACAACAGATAACAAGGACCACAGAGACTAGTGCTAGGAGGCTCAGAGGTACCCTTACTGGCTAACACTCAGGCATCGACAGTCAGCTCCTCTTGTAGCTCTCGCCTGACGAGCAGATTGAGCTCAGGTGCGCAGGATGACGACACACCACGCCGGATAGAGGTGAGTCTGGCGCCATCTGGTGGCTGAATGTTGTTAGCAACAGGCAGAAAAATCCCACAAGGAAAACAAAGAACCCCGGAACACAACAAAGACAATACCACAGAAGAAGAAATAAAAAAAGAGGGGCTTCGGTTCTTAAAGTAACACGCTTAAACCAATGACAGATTTTCAGTCAGGTAAGGAACAATACAAATAACCAATGAAAAGACATTTTGCGTAATTATAACAAAAGAGAAATTCAACCAGGTTACATTGAGACAACATTTCTAAAGTGAGGGAGTGTGTGAGAGATGCTGAATTTATTACAGTCAGCTCACATATGAATATGTTGTTACTGTTCATGTTTATGTTTCCCACCACTTTGTTTTGCTTATTATAAGAAGTTAATTTTCCTTGTAGTTTGTTAGTTTGTTAAAACCTGGTTTTATGTCTGTCTCATGCCTTTAATCACCAGCAATGATATTTCCTAGATGTCAGTGAATGTAACTGACAGTACAAGTTTAGGCTCTGAGTGACAGCATGAGTTATTTGTGTGAAGGTAAATAAAAGACAAAGAAAACTGATCTGTGTCTAATCTCAGCAACATAGAGTCTATAAATTAAGAGTCAGAATCTTAAAATATTTTCCTCTGTATGTCAAATAAACATGATTCAATAAAAGTGTAAAGATGTCTTTGCAAACTCAGACTGACTGCAGAAAACCCCTGAAATAAGTAGTTTATGAAGCAAAAAACAGAAAATTATGAGCAAATATAATGCCGACATGCCTTCCATTGAGGAAGTTGAACCCGGGGACTCTGGGTCGGGCTCTCCAATCTCTGGGGACTCCAGGTAGCCGAGGTGGTTAAAAAGCTCCTCGGTGGCAGGGCCCCAGGGGTGGATGAGATTTGCCCAAAGTTCCTTAAGGCTCTGGATGTTGTAGGGTTGTGTTGGCTGACGTGACTCTGCTACATCGCATGGACATCGGGGGCAGTGCCCCTGGATTGGCAGACTGGGGTGGTGGTCCCCCTGTTCAAAAAGGGGGACCGGAGGGTGTGCTCCAATTCTAGCTGGATCGCACTCTTGAGCCTCCCTGGCAAGGTCTATTCGGGGTCCTGGAGAGGAGGGTTTGTCGGTTAGTCGAACCTCGGATTCAGGAAGAGCAGTGTGGTTCTGGTTCTGGTCGTGGAACACTGGACCAGCTCTACACCCTCAGCAGGGTCCTGGAGGGTTCTGGGAGTTCACCCAACCGGTCCACATGTGTTTTGTGGACATGGAGAAGGCGGCCGACCGTGTCCCTCGGGGATCCCAGTGGGGGGTTCTCCGGGAGTATGGGGTACCGGGCCCTTTGATACGGGCTGTCAGGTCCCTGTATGACCGGTGTCGGAGTCTGGTCCACATTGCCGGCAATAAGTCGGGCTCGTTCCCGGTGAGGGTTGGACTCCACCAGGGCTGCCCTTTGTCACCGATTCTGTTCATTACTTTCATGGACAGATTTTCTAGACCAGCCGAGGTGTTGAGAGGATCCGTTTTGGTGGCCTTAGGATCCATCTCTGCTTTTTGCAGATGATGTGGTCCTACTGGCTCCATCAGGACGTGATCTGCAGCTCTCGCTGGAGCGGTTCGCAGCCGAGTGTGAAGCGGCCGGGATGAGGATCAGAGCCTCCAAATCCGAGGCCGTGGTCTTGAGCCGGAAAAGGGTAGAGTGCATTCTCCGGGTCGGGGACGGGGTCCTGCCACAAGTGGAGGAGTTCTAGTATCTCGGGATCTTGTTCACGAATGAGGGAAGAAGGGAGCGGGAGATCAACAGGTGGATTGGCGCAGCGTCTGCCGTGAAGCGGCGCTGTACCGGTCCGTCGTGGTGAAGAGGGAGCTGAGCCAAACAGCGAAGCTCTCGATTTACCGGTCGATCTACGTTCCTACCCTCATCTATGGTTATGAGCTTTGGGTCATGACTGAAAGAACGAGATGTCGGATACAAGCAGCTGAAATGGGTTTCCTCCGTAGGGTGGCTGGGCTCTTCCTTAGAGAGAGAAGCTCGGTCATCCGGGAGGGACTCAGAGTAGAGCCTTCACTTCGGGAGGAGCCAGTTGAGGCTCGGGTATCTGATCAGGATGCCTCCTGGACAGCTCCCTGGTGAGGTGTTCACATTCCACCGGGAGGAGGGGAAGACCAGGACACGCTGGAGGGACGATGTCTCCCTGCTGGCCTGGGAACGCCTTGGGATTCCCCCAGAGGAGCTGGAAGAGGCTGAGGAGAGGGAGCTCTGGGCCTCCCTTCTTAGGCTGCTGACCCCGCAACCCGACCCCGGATAAGCAGCAGATGATGGATGGATGGATGGATGGATGGATGGATGGATGGATGGATATTTAAAATATTTTTAGATAAATGTTCTCAAAGGAAAAGAACTGCTGGAATAACAGACACATTCTTTATCTCTTCCATCCCAGTCCTCCCAGTTCGTCTGACTGTGAGTCCCAGCAGATCCCAGTTCTTTGAATATGAATCAGTGACTCTGATCTGTGATGATGAAAACAAATCAGATGGATGGACTGTCTGGAGTAACACAACCACAAACACCAGGAAGCGATGTAAGGAGGGAGTTAGGAAACCAGCTGGTTCTACCTGTAATATGATCTTATTACAAGATGACACTGGTCTGTACTGGTGTGAGTCTAGATCCTCCAGCAGCGGCAGCAGCAGCGGCAGCAGCAGCAGCGGCAGCGGCAGCAGCAGCAGCAGCTGCAGCAGCAGCAGCGGCAGCAGCAGCAGCAGCAGCAGCAGCAGCAGCATCCAGCTCTCTGTCTCTGGTAAGATCAGACTGTGGAGTTAGTGTTGCTGTGTGGAAATGGATGAAATGCTGTAGTTTGTCTCTGTGTTGAGGTGGATCAGTGATCCTGCAGAGTCCTGTCCTCCCTGTGATGGAGGGAGATGACGTCACTCTGAGCTGCAGAGCAAGGAATCCAACCCACAACCTCCCAGCTGCTTTCTATAAAGATGGCTCCTTCATTGGTGATGGATCATCAGGTCACATGACCCTCCTCCATGTTTCCAGCTCTGATGAAGGCCTCTATAAATGTAGCATCAGCGGTCAGGGAGAGTCTCCATCCAGCTGGATCTCTGTCAAAGGTCAGAGGTCATCCTCTAACAGAGAATCTCATTGATAATGTCTGAGAATCCACAATCTGGTCATTATTTAATCAAACCTCTTTATTCTAGAGAAACCTCCAACCATGTCTCCACCTTCCTCCTCCTCCTCTTCCTCAGGTGAGCAGCTTCTCCTTCATCTCTGAGTCTTGATGTTTACAGCAGACGGTTATTTAGCAGCTTCTTCTTTCTAGAGAAACCCACCAGCATCTCTGACTCTACAGACCCTCCTGGTCCAGGTTCTTCCTCCAGCTTTCCCTTAGTGAAGCTCCTTGTTGCATCTGGTTGTGGTTTGGTTTTCCTGTTTTTACTGGTTGTTCTGGTTTTACTGGTGAAACGACGAGTTCATAACAAACCTAAAGGTGAGACAAACATCTTGGTTAAATCTCCTGATTTCATTCAGTGAAACTTTTCAGATACTTTTTAAAAACTTCCTGGTAACTTTGGATTAATTTCAGGTAATAAAGGAGGAAAAGGAGATGATGATGATGATGATGATGATGATGACGACATCACTTACAGCGACATCAGGATCTCCAAGGGTAAACAGAAGAAAACCAAACCAGGAACAGGAAATGGTGATTATGTTCATGTGTTTTTGTTTGTCAGGATTTCAGATTGATCAGAAAATGTTTCCTGATCAGAATCTACATTTAAAGTCTCTATTAATGTCATGTGAGAGTTTAAGGAAATAGTTTATAATGAAATCAAAGATCTAATGTTGATCATTTGTTCCTGTATATAAATACACTGCTCAAAAAAATAAAGGGAACACTCAAATAACATCCTAGATGGACAGTTTGATTTTACAGAAGTTTGATTTACTTGGAGTTATATTGTGTTGTTTAAGTGTTCCCTTTATTTTTTGAGCAGTATATATTTATGTATTTAGTTACAGTAGAACAATGTTTTCCTCTCCTCCATCTTGTGAAGTCCAGTTGGTCAGCCATGTTTGGTTCTGGTCCAGTCAGGCTGTAAAACCAGCTGCCAGTTTCACCAAAACCTCCATTAAACTCGTTTCTCTCCATCCAGACTGAATCATCCTCACTGATTCAGTCTGGATCTGATCAGACGCACAGTTCAGTTTGTTCTCTACATGCTGAGCAGGGCGGCCATATTGGATCTGAACCCAGCGCTGGCAGAGAAACTTCAACAGTCGAAACTCTTCATTTGATTCTTTTGCAACTTGGAACAAAGATTTTCTCCTTCTAAGAACAAAATAACAAAACCTGACATGAGACAGACACACATCAGTCACATGGTACCATGTTGATCTCAGGTTGGTTGGTTGACTGGAGTCCACAACATATTCACACGTTCATTAGTGAAACAAATATTTTGTCAATTCTTTACTTTTGAAAATGAGTCATTTTGTTTTCCTATTTTGATCAGTCTATGATCTTTACATGCAGGCAGCAGATTGGACAGAAATTAATGTGTTTTTATCTTTTCTCAGGCGATGAAGCAGCTGGAGTTTATTCAGCAGTAAAGACCAGAGACGTGACTTATGGAGAGATTATCATCAATGAGAAGAAGAAGAAATCGAAGACCAGAGGTAAAACTTTATTAAAACTTTATCAAACCACTCAGTTTAGAAAAAACATTAAATATGTTTAGAAGTGAGAATTCTGCTTCTCATTTAGAGGTTTCTCAGTTTATGGTGAAAATAACTTTTAATAATGTTTAACTTCATGTTTCTTGAGTAAATTTTTGAGTTCAAGCATCAGGTTATTTTTAATAAAACATATAATATTGATCTGCAGTCATCTGGAGCCTTTTGGCCTGGGCATAACCTGTTGAATAAAATCCCTCATATTTCCTTTCTAAATAATGTGTTTAAAATGTTGTCTAGTTTAGCAATAAACCTGGAAATGATTTGGGGTTTTATGGTGACATTACCCTGAAGGTTTATTAATATTCCATCAAAATACAAGTAAACACATCAGATCATGATCAGCTAAAGCAAAACCAGGAAATGAGTCTGTTGAGTTATTTACAGATTCAGAAACTTTCTAATGATAACAAACACAAAGAAATAAATTAAATAAATTAAATATGGTCATCTAAATGTTGGAAGTCAGGAAACCAAATGTGAACATTTATATTTCTCTAAGATCAAATCATTTTATCCCAAATACAATTTTTATGAATGAAATTCACAAAACGTAAAATCATCTGATTTAATCAACGTTTGTTCAAAACACAACCAGTCAGTTCTTTCAGAAGATGGTAATATATTTTCATAAGATTTTAAAGCATTTAAAATATAAATATCAGATACCCATATAGTTCTTTACTGCTGATAATGTGTGTCTTAAAAACATTTAAGAGTTATTTATAATTTAGAATCATAATAAAAGATAAATCCTCTTCAGCAACATTAAATATAACAATTATCCACCCATTTTGCATTTATTCGAAATTAAATATGTTTATTTCTATTTAAATAATTTTAAACAGAGATAAAACAAATATCAGTTGATGTGTGTAGAGCTTTATAAGAAGATTAAATCCTAAAAATCCAGAACATTTCTCACTGAGACTCAAGTCCAAACAAGAATAAAATTTATTTAAGCAAAACTTTCTAAGTAGAAAATGTTCCTGATTTATCTGGTTATTTAATTTAGAGAGAAAAAACATTTTCTTTATAGTTTATACTTTCAACATTAGATGGAAAACATGGATTATTTTTGGTTTGATGGTTTTATTTACCATTAAATCAGTCCGTGCTGCACGTGCAGTTTCCTGTTTCTGTTCTTCAGATTAATGTGAATCTGAACATGTTAGCTGGTATTTTATTTTTCTGTTAGCTGTTAGCTACCTGCCGCTGCTGCTCTTCAGGATTATTATATTGAATATTAAAAAACAACAGATATTTAAAATCCAGACAAATTGAATCTAAAAACAATGAACTACCCAGAGCATGTCATTTCCTCTTCAATTTGACATTTATTGCTCTCATATTGATTATTACTAAACTTTAACAAGTTGGTATTTATTCAGCGTTGACTGATCAGCAGATTGGACAGAAATAAATGTTTGTATCTTTTATCAGGCAGTGAAGCAGCTGGAGTTTATTCAGCAGTAAAGACAACAGATGTGGTTTATGGAGAGATAATCATCAATGAGAAGAAGAAGAAGCAGAGGTCAAAGGCCAAAGGTAAAACTTCTCCTGATGAGTTTTCTGGGTTTTTCTTTCTTGTTATTGTTGCGTTTGTTTTCCATGATTTCTCCTCCAAACTTATGTTTTAGAATCAGATTAAGGTGTAAAACCTCAGCAGCGCCTCCTGCAGTAAATATGGTGGTTACAGAACATGATGCAGCATCAGCCTGTTATTAATCAGCAGCTGGTTTCAGACTTGATATCATCATGATGTGAGAATGAAGTTGGACCAAAATACAAGCAGAATCCAGGAAATAAAGTTTTCATTCAAAAATGTGAAAAAACAATTTATAAAAACTGTGATGAATGTGCAGGAAGCAGCAGAGACTAACAGGAAGTAAACAGAGATAAATATTGATCAGGATGAACGAGTGATTAATGGAGAAATGAATCAGGACTGATTACTGAGAGGGAAGAGAACATTAATCTAACAAACACAAGAAAAACCCAAATCCTGACATGATGTTTCCTCCTGCATCAAACCTGCTGGAGGTCAGATGGTCTGAATGTTGGTCCCGATTCAGCATCAAATATTCAGGTTTTTCACCACAACAAACCAGATCAGCTTCTGCTGACATGAGCAGAAAATATATAATTTACCTGCAAGAGATGAGATTTTATAGAGGATCCGGTTATCAGAGGATTTCCTGCAGCGTCTCTGTTTCAGTGTGAAGTGAAAAAAATTCTTCAGTCTGTGGACGTTTCCACTGACCGTCACAGAGACATAATGGCTGCTGGCAGATAAAGCTTCCTGGACCTTCAATGGATCCAAATGGATCCACAGGCTGATCCAACACAGTTCAGCTCGTTCACTTGGAAAACATTTTACAGTTTTTATTTAATGATTTGAATCTTCAGGCAGTTTTCATTCTACTTTACAGTTTTATGTCACTTTGTTTGTCTTTCACAGTAAATTCCACTGAAATGTATTTATGTTTTTGTTTGTGACAAAATATGGAAGCTTAGGGGTGTGAATACTTTTCCAAGCTGCTGTAAATAAAGCGTGTACTTATTTAAACTTCATCAGAGGAGCAGAGGGTCTAGTCAAAGCCCGGCAGCAGAGTCTGATTGTGGCAGAAAGCAGAAGTGATCTGTGGCTGTTTAGCTTCTGCCTCTCTGTGGTTTCACAGGAACAGATCACATTCATCCTGTCATCATCGCGTTTATGGTGAAACTTTCCATCAGAAGCTGAGAGACGCTCACAGCAAAACTGAACATCAACTGTTTATATATTTATGTTTGTTTTCTCCAGGAAAATGTCAGTTTTTCCCTTTTTGACAGAAAGTTAAATATTTTCCCAGAGTTCTTGTTGTTTGGAGCAAAGAGCAGAACTGAGTTATAGAAACTTGTCAAGTTTTCATGATTCTGAATCAGAGACTCTAATTATTCCCTCCAGTCTCAGTCGCCTGATCAGAGTTTTAGTTTTTCTACCTGATGATTGTTCAGGTGGTTCAGAGCTGCTGTTCTCCAGAAACGACCAGAAACGGTAAAAACAAAGTCAGTGTGAATAAATCTTCCTCTTTGATGCTTTTATGGATAAAAAATATCAGATGTTTTCAGTCAGTTTAAAACTAAAGATGAAGCTGCTCCACTCTGAGTGTCGATCAGATGCTGGACATGAATCGTCTCCTTTGGCCTTTAAGCAGCCATCAGATTAACTTTCAGTCTGTTTTCACCCTAACTTGTTTTGTTCACATCTAAAAGCAGAGGTTCATCTTCCTCCTCCAGCTATCTGAACATCTTTGCTTTTGTTTTCTGCTCTTTTTTTCCGATCATAATTTTAGAAGTGTTTTTCTCTCTGTGGTGAAAAGTTTTTCTGATGGAAACAGGAAGTTGATCAGTTCCTGTTTTCAAGTTTAAACTATCAGCAGCATCTATATTTAGTGATTAGCTGAGCAGCTGCAGAGACGAGATGAAAAACCTGAAGATGATCATGACAGAAACAGGAGGGGAAAGTTTCAGCTTCATGATCTCAGGATGAAACATCATTTAGTTATAAATATCAGATTAATGTCAGATTAAATATCAGATTAATGTCAGATTAATCTGATGATCTGATCAGGTCAGACTGTTCTAACCTCCACTTTGATCATTTTAGCCTTTTTGATCAAAACCTTTCAGGATCCAGATGAAATTCTCCACTTTGGTTCTGATCAGGTCCAGTTCAGACATGGTTCTGGTATTGATCTGGTTTGGAAGAAGCAGGTCAATTAAAATTGTTGATCATAAATAGAATCAGATGTGGAGCCGCTGATGGTTTCTGACTTCATCCTGCAGTGAGTTTCTCTCCTGCTGCCTGTTCGGGTCGACCCGATCAGAACCGCTACTGTTCTGCATGTGAACAAAGCTGGTCCACCTGCTGGTCCAAACAGCACAAACTGAACCCAAAATAATCTGCTTTATTCAACAAACCTGTTAAAAATAACTTTAAAATAACAGAATATTCCAGACTGAAGAGAGAGAAGTTAGTTGGAAGGAAAAAACCCATCCATCCTCTGGTTCTGCTGTCCAGAACCACAGGACCGACTGGACCGACTTCTGGTCCATCAGAGGAGAAACAGAACCAAACAGGAACAAACTCATGTTTTCTGTGTTTTTGTGTCTAAAACAGTTTTTAAGGTGAACAGCTAATATCTTTACATGAATAGAGGACAGAAATTTATCCTTATGTTTGCTCCTTTTCATTCATAATTTCTATTAGTTACATAAATTATCCATATTTATTATTGAGTGAATGAAATAAAAATCTAATGGAAATCAACAAATTAAGATCAAAACTAGTTTTTTCTCTTTAAGTCAACATCAGGAGTCAGAAATGCAGTCAGGAGGATCGTTCCTCCTCCATCAATGAAATAGACAAATAATAAAACATGAAAAAATTAAATGTTTGTTTAAACTCATTAATTCTCGTCTCTCATTCTGTTTTATAAATAAGTTTTTGTTTTTATCCAGTTTCTTTGCTGCAGTTTAAACTTTTTGTTGTTTTTGTTTCCAGAGAACCAACCAGCCCCAGATGTTCTCTACTCCTCAGTGAGGTCGCCCAGAGCTGACCTCTGACCTCTAGCAGTTGTCAGATCTACCTCACTGGGATCAGGTGATCTGGTTTCCAGTAGCAGGTCAGGAAACCAGTGGCATGAGCTAAATGACTGAGCTAACGGCTAACGGCAGCCCAAGCTAATAACAAGCTAACAACAAGCTAATAACAAGCTAACAACAAGCTAATTCTTTGCTGTCATTTTAACTCTGCAGCAACATGTTGACCAGCAGAGGAAATAAAACTTCTCATTAAAGCAGCTGTTAATGTGCGGCGGCCATGTTGGATCTTAAGCTCTGGGTTGAAATGTTTGAATGTTTTTAATCTGGACATTTAAGTTTCAGATTAGCTTCATGCTAATTTAGCTTCTGAAGATGGAAAGGATTTTATTTTATGCTTTACAATAAATTATTTTCTGGTGTCTCAGAATCTGCATTAAATAATAAATGAATGAATTTATTCTGTTTTCTTGTGCAACTTTGATGTCATGTTTGTCTCAGGGTTAGAGGTCAGTTTTATAATAATTTAATTTCTACAAAACTGTTTAGTTCAGACAACAGATGTTAAATTTGGGCCATATTTCAGCTTCCTGTCCCTCCTGATCTGAAACATCAGTCATCTGGTTATAAATATCTGATTTCTCTGAAATGTTTAACTCAGTTTCCAAAGAAAGGTTGCAAAGTGTCGACATCCTGCTGTGACCTCAGAGTTTATCTCACATTATTTCATCGTTTGATAAAAACTTTGTTGGTTCACATGGATGATGAGACCAAACACTGAGCAGAACATTTCTCTCTAGAATCCACTGATAGTCTCGAGATTTCATTCTAACCCTGTACAGATTCAAGACACTCTGAGCCAGACACAGAAATGCAGCCCAGAGCATAACAGAGCCTCCTCCGTGTTTCCCAGTAGGGACAGTGATATTTTCTTGATCTGCTTCATTTTTCCATCCTTCATAGAGCCTAGGTGTTAAAAAGTTCAGTTTCTGTCTCATCTGTCCAGAGGAAAATCTCCCAGAATCTTTGTGTCAACATGTAGTTTGGCAAATTCCAGTCTGGATATTTTATGATTTGTTTGTAACAATGTTGTTCTCTGTGGTCATCTCCCATGAAGTTGAAACATCGTCTGGTCCGATCCGATGCTAATGTTCCTTCAAGTTCACCTTTAACCTCTAGAAGTTTTTCTGGACTCTTTAGTTACTGTTCGGATTCTCCAGCTCTTTCTTGTTCTTTGTTAAATATCTGAACAATGTTTGCAGCTGTAATTAGAGGAACATGGAGCTGCTGGGAGACAGTCTGATCATCTTTAATGATATTATAATTTTGATCTATAATTTTCTTTCCTTCTCTTCCTCTGGTCCATGTTGAGTTTGGTCTACACCAGGTCACCAAGCAGCACAGTGACGACCTGTAGCGCCATCTATAGGCCCACAGGCTGATTACAGGAATTTAGACACCTAATTAGTGACACCTGGATTTAACATGTTCATTCAGGATCCCATCATTTTTATCCAGACCGGTTTCATGAGTTTATTTTTTAAAGTGTTGAACATGTTTGAACAGCGATGTCTGACTGTCATTTGTTCATTTTCACAGTTTTTATTCATTATTATCTTTATCAGATTCAAATGATTTAAGTAGCCATTGTGGGTTTTTATTTCATTAATCAAGGGGAACAGTTTGTGTTTATCTGCTTTTAAAACGATACAAGCTCGTATAAATTGATGCTTTAAGCTGATAACATTCTGCTGGTTATATGAAAATCTGGAGACCTTAAATAATAAAACTAAATAAAACAAAAATAACAGATTGATGAAGGAAATGTTTAACTTGTAAAATGTTCCATAAAGTCCAGATCAGTCAGTGAACCTTAAGACAAGAATTAGGTTCAAGATTTAAGTTTAAAGTGTAATTTATCTGTGTATCTTTAATACCACAAAGTCAAACTTCTACAGCAGGTTCAAATATATTCATACACTTACATTTATCACATACTGTATAACCACAGCCAAGCTTCTGTTTAGTTATGTACCAGTATTTCTCCATGTTTTATTTATTTAGTTTTTATTAGTTCATTTTTAATATTTCATAGAACATATGAAGTCAAAACAACACAATGTAAAAACTTCCAATACTGGAGAAGATAATTAGACCTGAGAATTATGATAAATAAAACAATGTTACTGATTATAACGATCAGGATGAAAAATAGTTCAAAAGAATAAAAAAATGTAATAAATAAATAGTATAAATGTAGAGGAATAACCAACAATACACCAAATGAAAGCTCAGTATTAAACAATGATAAGTGTATATTTTAAATCATGGTGGTTTCATTGAACTTTATATTCTACCATAAACTAAACTATTTGTTCTTGTAATTGAGAAAATTTATTTTTTTCCATTTTATACAAATTAAATATTATCTTTATTCAGTCTTTGTTTTGTCTTTGTCCTGTAATAACCATTCTCCAGTAAAGTTATTTTTAATTATTAAATTGGTCATCAGATATTTTTTTCTTTTTTTAAACTTCTTGTTTTAAAGCCAAAATACACAAATTTAATCTGCCTGAAAGCATCTGGTTTGTCCTAAAAACATAATAATGGTTTAACTTCTGCATTTTCTCCAGTAAACAGGAGGATTCATTCATTCAATTATGGGCCATTTTTCAGTATATTAAAGCTTGATCAGTTCTTATTAGTGACTGTCAAACAAAGTCGCCGAGCGGCTGAATAGAGGAATCCTTGTTGACGCGCCAGCTGATCAAAACGCAATCCAGGAGGCATTTAGATGATTTACTTTTGTCAATATCCAAGCAGAACAGTGTCCAAGCAGCAAAACGGATCCGCAGGAAAAACAGTGATTAAAGGCAAAAATATACTAACTTAAGGCGGTCAGCAAAAAATAGACCTTCCTCCATCACTAAAGTCACCCAGGTGAGCGACAGGTGATCTATAATCACTAATAACACCACGTGATCCGGCGCTACTGCTGTCCACAACAGGTATGTGTTACATAAGAACTGTACTAAGTAAAAATATTTCTTTTGTAATACCAACTACAAGATTACAATTTTATGAAAATAAATGTGTAAGCCTTATTTGTATTACCAATATTAAACTGTAATTGTCCAATAATATCAGCTTTCTATGTATTAACTTGTTTGTTTTTGTCTTTCACTAACTTCCAAGGTCTCTGAGTGCTCTTCCTGTCAGGCCAGTGCCAAAGCACTGAAACAGCCATCAGTGTATACTCCCATAAAGGTAAATCATTGTAAAAAGAAAAGGTTTTCGTGAGACTACATGGTACTGTGCAGCTGTGCTTGGTTGTCCTGAGTTGTCTGTGTTCTCACAAAGGGCCTAAATTTGGAATCATTTTATTTATGAAATTATGGAATGTATTTTTATTATAATAAATATTTTACAATATATTGAGAAGCTATTATTTCAGATTAACAACATACTGCTTTTAAAAATATTCCTGCGTTATATTATTTTTTTAATTTATTAATCTATTAAGTCTTTCATTTAGGGTTTCCCATCCCTTTGAATTAATTGGGATGGACCTCATAGGAAAACTGGCCCAAACAGAATGTGGACACAAATATATTTGTGTCATGATTGACTATTTTACCAAGTGGCCACAGGCATATCCCCTAAAGACTAAATCAGCACCTGAAGTTACTGAATGTATAATTAAGTTTGTGCATCAGTTTGAAAACCCAAAAAGGATTTTGACAGATCAAGGAAGAGAATTTGTAAATTCAGTAAGTATTTGTTTTCAGTCTTTTTGAAAAATGAAACTATATCAATGTCCTCTTAGACAATATTGGTTTCGATATGTTGTTTAAAGATGCAGGCTATTTTGTAAGCGCTATTTGTTTATATGTTTTCAGATAAACCAAGAAGTGTGCAAAATTCTCAATATCAAATGAAGCCTGTGTTCCCCATACATCCCCAAACAAATGGGTTGGTTGAAAAAAATGAATGGAACCATTCAAACGTGAGTACTATCTGGAATACATACATTTTCAAAGAAAGATCACAAAACATGATGTGTATCTGCTAAAATACTTACATAATAAGGCAAATTCTAAGCAATCAGGTGTGATGTGTGATATTACACCTTTCATGTATCTCAGAGCTCTGGGTAAGGTTGTGGATGGCCATCCACACACCTGGGATAAGTATTTGGATGCTGTGATGTTTGGGATACGCACCAAAAAGCAAATAACCACCCAGTATTCCCCATACTTCCTCATGTTTGGAAGAGAGGCACGCTATCCCTCGAAGTCCCTGAACTTTACATGGTAGGGTTATGGTCAATATTTCCATTTCATGGTATTGTATTTAAGTACAAATTACCACTTGAGTTCCTTCTAAAATGGTTTTTTTCTTGTGTAGTCAGGAATACTTTTTTTAAAAATAAAATTTCAGTGAGGTCATGAATTTATGTAAAGCATCTACGTTAAGTCTGTCATTAACAAGGACTTATTATTATGTCCTATTAATATTATGATTGTATGCTTTGTGAATTACATATTTGAGCTGACACTTCAAAAATTAAATTTTGTGTTGAAACATTGATGGTGATGTGGAGGACATCATTGGAGTGGAGGAGTTTTCAGAGGACCTGAAAATACAAGAAAGCCTGAGGAGCTTTGTCAGCGATAGAGTTTCCAAAAAACAGGAGAAAGCAAAGAGCAGAGCACAACACATTGGTGCTGTGTTGAAACCTGGTGACCGAGCGTGGAGGCAAACATGCGCAGTCAGCAGAGAAAAGGTGGGAAGTTGAATGCTGGTTTTCTCAGACCCGTTTACAGTCATCAATATCCAAGGCAAAAATGCAGATATTCAAGATGATAATGGTGTGATATTCCTGAAGATAAACACTGACCATCTGAAAATCTGCACAAGAGAGAGTCCCTGAATGCCACACTGCTCCATCACCTCCCCCTGCTCCTTCACCTCCCTCTGCTCCATCACCTCCCTCTGCTCCTTCACCTCCCCCTGCTCCATCACCTCCCTCTGCTCCATCACCTCCCCCTGCTCCATCACCTCCCTCTGCTCCTTCACCTCCCTCTGCTCCTTCACCTCCCTCTGCTCCTTCACCTCCCTCTGCTCCATCACCTCCCCCTGCTCCTTCACCTCCCTCTGCTCCATCACCTCCCTCTGCTCCATCACCTCCCTCTGCTCCATCACCTCCCTCTGCTCCTTCACCTCCCCTGCTCCATCACCTCCCCTGCTCCATCACCTCCCCTGCTCCATCACCTCCCCTGCTCCTTCACCTCCCTCTGCTCCTTCACCTCCCTCTGCTCCTTCACCTCCCTCTGCTCCATCACCTCCCCTGCTCCTTCACCTCCCTCTGCTCCATCACCTCCCTCTGCTCCATCACCTCCCTCTGCTCCATCACCTCCCTCTGCTCCTTCACCTCCCCCTGCTCCATCACCTCCCTCTGCTCCATCACCTCCCCCTGCTCCATCACCTCCCTCTGCTCCATCACCTCCCTCTGCTCCATCACCTCCCTCTGCTCCATCACCTCCCCCTGCTCCATCACCTCCCTCTGCTCCTTCACCTCCCTCTGCTCCTTCACCTCCCTCTGCTCCTTCACCTCCCTCTGCTCCATCACCTCCCTCTGCTCCTTCACCTCCCTCTGCTCCATCACCTCCCTCTGCTCCATCACCTCCCTCTGCTCCATCACCTCCCTCTGCTCCTTCACCTCCCTCTGCTCCATCACCTCCCCCTGCTCCTTCACCTCCCCCTGCTCCATCACCTCCCTCTGCTCCATCACCTCCCTCTGCTCCTTCACCTCCCTCTGCTCCTTCACCTCCCTCTGCTCCATCACCTCCCTCTGCTCCTTCACCTCCCTCTGCTCCTTCACCTCCCTCTGCTCCATCACCTCCCTCTGCTCCATCACCTCCCTCTGCTCCTTCACCTCCCTCTGCTCCATCACCTCCCCCTGCTCCATCACCTCCCTCTGCTCCTTCACCTCCCTCTGCTCCTTCACCTCCCTCTGCTCCATCACCTCCCTCTGCTCCATCACCTCCCTCTGCTCCTTCACCTCCCTCTGCTCCTTCACCTCCCTCTGCTCCTTCACCTCCCTCTGCTCCTTCACCTCCCTCTGCTCCATCACCTCCCTCTGCTCCATCACCTCCCTCTGCTCCTTCACCTCCCTCTGCTCCATCACCTCCCTCTGCTCCTTCACCAGTTATGGTAGCTAATATTATTTCCTGTTATAACCTGAGCTAGTGGGAGCATATAAATATTGAACAAGAGGGGTCCTAGGATTGAACCTTGGGGTATCCCACATGTGACCTTTGACCTCTCTGATGAGAAGTTTCCAACTGAAACAAAGAAATCCCAGTTCTTAATGTAAGATTCAAACCAGTTGAGGACTGAACCAGAGAGTCCGACCCGACTTTCCACTCAATTCAATAATATGTTGTGGTCGACACTAAGGTCCAACAGAACCAGCACTGTGGTTCTCCCACAGTCCGTATTTATATGGATGTCATTGAATACTTTTACTAGGCCAGTCTCCGTGCTGTGGTGAGCACAGAAACCAGACTGGAAGGAGTCAAAGCAGTTGGTTATTTTTAGGAAGTTATTTAATTGTTGACACGCAGTTTTTTCAATAACTTTGCTGATGAATGGGAGGTCAGAGGTCAGAGGTCGACCTGTAATTCTGCAGTAGTGATTTGTCCAGATTGTTCATTTTTATCAGTGGTTTGATAACTGCTGTTTTCAAAGCCTGGGGGAAAACGCCTGATGTGAGTGATGAGTTTGGATCAGATCATTAGCAATAACAGGCATATAGATATATATAGATATATATCTATATGTATAGATATATAGATATATAGTCCCACCCAACTACCGACCAATAACCTGTCTCTCCACAACCTGGAAGCTCATGCCAGGCATCATAGCGGCTAAGATAAGCAGACACATGGATAAATACATGAGCACGGCACAGAAGGGCATTGGCGTAAATAGCAGAGGAGCCAAACACCAACTCCTTGTAGACCACACAGTTGCCCGAGACTGCAATGCCACACACTTGGATCATTGAATGCTTAGAGATGTACAACATCAACAGGACCTGAGAGCCTTCATTGCAAACTCGATGGGGCTAACCCTAACTAAAAATGTTAAAACTCAGTGGAACTGCTAACTTAGAGAATAAAATAGTTAAATCGATGGCTGAGCCTGTTTGGAGAACCTGCTGAACCAAAATGGAGTCTCTGTCCTGATGCTTATTCTAGACCTAACAAATATATTAAAGCTATAAATCAGCTGAACTTTAATTTCATCTGGAAAAATCGAGTCCACTATTAAAGAAAGCAAATACGGTTAAAGATTTTAAAGATGGAGGTTTACAAGATATTGACTTTGAATGTTTAGCTGCGGTCTTAAAGGTAAACTGGTTGAAATCTTTTCTAATGAATGGAAACAGGATCTGGTTTTGTCTCCCCAGAGGTTTGTTTAAAAGAATTGGATGGATCCAGGAAACAATTTAAAGAAGAAGAAACTCGATGAGTCCAGAAATGTTTATGATGTTAATCCTCTGAGTCCAACTTCATGTCGTCAGCTTTATCATACTCATCATGTCCATACCCATCATGTTCATCCTCTTCATCCTCTTCATCATCCTCGTGGACCTCTGGGACTGCAGGAGGGCAGACAGGGTTAGCAGGGCCAGGCCAGCGGCATTATGGGTAACGCAGTTCCACACTCACCTGAGCCGAAGTAGTGTCTGTACTTATACACCAGGACAGTAGCAGCAGTCAGACTCACACTGAGCAGAACCACCAGAACGATGACCCAGGAAGGAAATGGCTCTGTGGAAACACACAGGGGGACCAGTCAAAGTAACACAGCATGACCACGACCAGGAGAGACACAAACATGGACCAGTCAAAGTAACCAGGAGAGATAGAAAACCAGGAGACATAAAAATGGACCAGTCAAAGTAACACTGACTGGTGTCAGACCTAGCTCAGGTCCAGTCCTGGAGAGCTACCGTCATGCAACCTTTAGACGCATCGTTGCTCCAACAGACCAGGATCGGCTCTGAACGGGCCTGCAGTTCATTTGATTCAGGAGCAGGGAAACATCTGAAAGGTGCAGGATGGAGGACTGGACTGAACTCCCTGATCTAACTGATCAGCTGTTACCGTTATTGTCATTCACAATAACAGGTACAAACATGGACCAGTCAAAGTAACAGCATGTTCCACAGTCAGGAGAAACTACCATCTGCTTTACTGAACATGTTAGTATAGATCTGGGATACATAACATGTTCATCACATTGTTTTATAAAATAAAAATCATTCTCAGACCTTTTTCAGGACAACCAGAAGCTGCATCTGAAAGGGCTGGAAAATGTGTTTCCTCCTCCTTTGGTTCTTTTCATCATCATTACTTCATTCACCAGCACTTTCTTTCGCAGCAGTGAATTCTCCCACCAACAAACGATATGAAAGGATACAAGTTCTTCCACAAAGAAAATATCCACAGCTATCAAGGAAAGACCTAGCTTAGCGAACTAAACATCATGATGAAGCTTAACTTAGTTTGCTAAATTACATGAAATATTGGAGACAGATATAGTTGAAACTTTTCCATTATATTTTGACATTCTGAAATGTATTTGCCAGTTCAGTTTGTGAAAAACAGCATGTTAGATCTTAGTTATGAGATACTAGATGATGATGATGATGAAACTGTGCTTTACTTCTGCATCCCTGTAGTGTCAAACTGTCGAGGGACAGAAAGTTGTCAGACCTTCAGATCCATGAAGAAAAATGAAGAACCGCACAATCTGCAGGTTTGAAACAGTCAGAAAGCCGGTTGGCTCTTGTTCGGTAGTTCGAGTTCCTGGTCATATGTGACAGATGAAGAACTTTCACGTACGACTTCTGGACAACTACGAGCTTTTTCTAACATCTTCCTGTTCAGTGGTTACTATTTGTTTTCTGTTTCTGTTGCAGCATAGTCTGTGTGTTTTTCTGCTGTGGTTGAACCTTCAAACTAGAATCTATTACTTGTTCAAAGCTAAACATGCTATATGTACTGATGTATATATGTGTTGCTATAACAGTTGTCTATTCTAGATATGATTGGGTGTTGGAAAAGAAAAGGCTGAATTACTGGATTATTCCTGTAGCTGTGCAGCTGGAAAAGGGTTTTGCAATCATATAGTTGCACTTCTTTACCAGACTGCACACCAGTCCCAACTCCAGCTGCCAACTGTGATTTACAAAGATGGCACAGGCCAAGAACACGCGTCAGAAAGAGTGGAACACACTGTCCTAGGTGATGTATAACTATACTACATATACTAAATTATATACTATATAACATATACTGTCGTACATATATGACCTTAAAATAACAGTACTATAGTTATGTACACAATTTATTCCTGCTTTGTGTGATGCAGCCATTTATCTTCCTTTCCCACCTGTATTTTATAGCTGCCATATAAAATATGTTGTAATCTCAATATTACTTTAACTGCAAAGGGACCAAAGCAGTCAGTTGCAGTAGAATAGAAGGCTGGCTTGCAGAGGTGGAGTCGAGTCAAAGATTTCAAGGTTATCAGATGGGTCAAAGATGGAGGTCTCGACCTCCATCTTTGACATCCTGCACAGGTTTTCTGGAAGCGCCGAATTCCTTCTCTGCCTTTTAGGATCCAATAATGGCGCCGGAGCTGTGCAAAAACTTGATCTGGTCTGAGATGTCGGCCATCACAGACCTGGATGAGAAATGAACTTATAGCCAAGCATGTCTGAAGCGAAGTCCCAGTTAAGGCCCAGGGTTGATTCTTACTCTCTGCAAAACAGCTCAGCAATGTCTGATCGATTTTCTTCTGGTAGGTGACTGATGGCATATGATTTGTTGCTGGCCCATTACTGAAGGACAAATCCAGCCGATGACAGTAGAGCTCTTAGTTGGTCCACTAGTTCTCTGGCCTCTGCGGCTGTCACTGTGGAGACAATTATCCACATAAAAACATCTCTTTATGGAAATTCTCACCTCCTCTCCTGGTGAGAATTCTGTGGTCTTTGGCATGACGTTGAAGAGCAAATGTGGCACAACATGGGCTGCAGGTGGTGCCAAAGAGTAACACCTGCCACTCGTACACTGCAGATGGTTCCTCATGTTGTAGGTTACGCCACAGGAAGCGCAGAAGAGGGTAATCTTTGGGTAAGATATCACCACTTACTGCCACAGCATGCTCATGGAACCTTAAAAGGACCCTGAGCAGGGAGGAACCAAGGGTGGGGCCAGGAAGGAGATAATTCTTCGGGGTTTGACCTTGGTGCTGAAAGGAACAGTTAAACACTAGTCTATGCTTTCCATTGTGACTGACGAGGTGGTGAGGAATGTACCACGCTTCACCTCCTTTCTTTAGCTCTTTCAACTTCTACTCTCAGCACATATCCAGCCTTTATCAGTTTGTCTATCTCTGACTGGCAAATCTACGCTTTCTTTGGTTCTTTGCGAAGCCTTTTCTCAACTCCTCTCAGGCTCGGCATGACAGCCTCAGGTGTGGCCTGCAGGTGAGGCATGTCTTTGCATCGCAGCAGTGGGGTGGCATAGTGAAAAATGCCATTGACTTCCACGCGGGCTGTTTTAGCCTCTAAGAGGCTCAGCGCTCAATTATCTTGCTTGGAGCGGGTCACCATTTTATCACTCCTAAGGGGGATGATATCTGCTTTCCAGAGCTTCTCCACATGTCTCATTAACTCATTCACTTGAGGGAGAATGGAGGTGACTAAACACTGCTGTGACCATTCCTCTTGATGTAGGACGCTGGAGGGACCTTGCAGCATCCATCCCAACCTGGTATGGACAGCAGCTGGACCTACTGGTGGACCAAGTCGTATGCAGGTGGTTGCTGCCTATCAGAAGCAGAGGTTTTATTTTCTTAAAGGGCTGGATTGGCAAGTCAGTCAGAGGTTTGTATTTCTTCATTAGGGAGTCAACAGGATAAGTATGATCTGCTAGGTCAATACATTCAGTGGTGAAAGCATTATGGATGCGGTACTGAGTCTTCTGCCCGGTTCTGGGGGATATAATGAAGGAAACACAGGATCCATTAAGTGTCTGAACATCCTGTCTGATGGTACGTAGAGGCAAAGACTTTGGAGTCCCAGTTTGTGCGCTGCTGAAGGCAGGAGCATACTTCTTTCAGAAGCATCATCTAAGACTGCATAGGTTTCCAGAGTTCTGACACCATGACGAAGGAGAACAGGAATAGGAGTTTCAACAGAACTCTGCTGCCCTCTGTTGGTCGATCAAGATACAATTCCCCTGTTGGATTCTCACTTCTCGCTTGGCTAGGTGATGCTGGCAATGGCCCCTTTGCTAGACCTGTGTTAACATCATGAAGAACTTGTGTCGGCCCCAACACAGGTTACAAGACTTCTTCAGGTTGCACTGTGCAGCATGATGCGCATGTGCACAGCGCCAACATCTTTTGTTGGTCCTTATCCAATCTGCCAGCTGTTCCTTTGTTAGTTGGCTTATGGCTGCACATTGACTCAGATGGTGCTCTTTAACATCACAAAAGGCACAATAAGGGGGTGGCTTGGCTTTAGTCAGTGAATGACTTGGTGGTTTAATGCCTTGAGATAAACTGTCTGCACCATGGAGCACAGCAACTGACCCGTTTCCCGAATCTTCCTTCTCCTTTCATGCTGCTTAGTTTCTCTTTTAATCCTCTGGCAGGTAGTTGACCATCATAATCTTGACACCAAGACTCGTATTTCAACCAGTCAGACAAATCAATAAGGTTATGGTTACGTCCAGATTGCTTAAACATGCATCTGTGGAATTCTGATCGCTGCTGAGGGGGTAACTTACTGAGCAGGGGAGCAACATGTGAGCCACAATATAGCTCCACCTCTCCCTCAGGACCAAGCGTCTTCAGCATGCCTACCAGTGACTGGATCTGGAGAGAAAACTTCTCAAAGGCGACGACATCACCACATCAGACGTCAGGTGAGTCCATCACAGTGGCAATCCTCCTTAGAGCCAGTTGGTGAGGCTGTCCAAACTTCTCATTTAAGGCCATCATGGTGTTTGTGAATGGGATTGGAGAGTGAAGGTAGGCTTCTGCTACCCCAATCTGGCATCCTCCAACTTTAGATGATCCACTAAAACTTGATATTTGAATAGCTCTGGACTGTCAGGTGGTAGTAAGTTCTCCAAAGCCATCTTCAGGTGTGCAAACTCACCAGGGTCTCTGTGAAATATTTTATGGATGGTTGAACGATGACCATAACAGGCTGTATCTGAGCTGAAACTCTGATAGGGTGGCCCAGGATTTGGGACGGTCGTTTGGGAACACAAGGGGTGTGCGGGAGAGGTGCTTGCTGTCCTGGTTGCTGAGGAGGAGCAGCTGGAATGCTCATAGGCCTGTAATTGGTGGAACAAAATCTCGGAGTGAAAGTAGTGGAAGGATGTGCTGATGCACGCTGCAGTGGGGTTACTAGTGGAGCCTGACTGCTGGGTTCATAATTGTTCCTTGTCTGTTGATAACCTAAGGCCATTTGTGTTGCTGGTGGAGATGTTGACTGACTGTGTTGGATTAGCAGAGCCTCACGTTTCAAAATCTGAAGCTCACTCATCATTTTGTCCAGGTGCGCCAGGACCGGCGTTTCCTCCTCATCCTCAGTCATCCAAACCGGTGGTGGTGGCAGTGGCCACTTCTCATCCTCATTATTGACAGGTGGGTCAGGAGGTCAGCAGCATTAAAGGACCATGCTGCTCCTTTAAGCTGTTCCTGCTGAGCCTCATGGGCAACATTCATTATCTGAAACATATCAGTCTGTAGAGCTCTTAAATGTGCCAGGTCTGCTGAAATGTGCTGCTGTGACTGCTGAAGGAGGAATCTATCATGCTATAGCTCTTCTAACGCTGATCTTAGAGCCATAGCTTCAGTCAAGGTAGGAGGTAAGAGACTGTGGGGAATAGGATGTCTCCATAACCTTGCTGGCCTTCCCTCAGACACCAGCGATTGAGCTAACTGCTTCTTCTCAGCCAGTCCCTCCTGTGTAGCCATCCTTCCTCTCTCCACTCTGTGTTGGTAAGAGTTGAAACCATTGAGATCGAGTTCATAATCTTCATAACGTTGTAGGAGACGAATCTGACGTTTAGGATGTGCACCGTTTCTGAAGTCCTGATTTCCTTACCAGGGTAAGGCAGTGAATCCGGCTCGGCGAAGCATTAATGTAGGTGAGTCTGCTCTGAGGTTGTAGGATTGTTTAAGGCACTGTTCATGTTTGTCACCGCTCTCAACCTGGGGTGTCGGCCAGAACACTACTTAGGCCAGGATTCAGTTCAGGACCAGATGTGGTGCAGCAGGTGGAAGAAGGAAGACATGAGGCAGATTCCTTGTGGCTTTCTGTATTCCAAGTTAGGTTACAGATCTTGATCCAAACAACAGTAATGGGCATCAAGGTGTGTTTCGGTGGGTGTGGGTGAGTGCTTCGAGTATGTGTGTTTGGTCTCGTAGAATAAACAGAAATGCAGAAAATAAGTTCCAAGTCTTCTATCATTACACATTACACCATGCATTATACATTAAATAAACTAAGACAAATTAACTAATAACTATACATCAAGTAGCTATGTATATTCAGCACAACATACTTCAATACACACCTATAACAGATAGCTCAGATAGATGAAATAACAGTAAACACATAAACTCCAAATCATTCATTCTGCTGCACTAAACACTAAAACATTGCATCTTACTTGTCAATAATGCACACTTATGAGGCAAACACACATATCCTGTCTCTCCCACTTGTAGCACTGTTGCCTGGCTACCCCACCTTCCCAACAGATATGTGACAGCATCATTACTGCCCCAACTACGGTATACCTTAGGGGACAAAAGTAACGCTCAACAGAAATTATGCAATACACCATCAAACTTAAACTATTTAAGGGTCTTTTGAACAGTTATATTTGACTGAAATTATCTTACATGGAAAGTGTATACCATGTGCTATCTTAATTAGACTTTTACCTGCGGGTGGATGTGCCAGATGGTCCGCAGTAGCATCTTCAGCCTGGCTAGCTTTCTGAGAGAGGACACATTACTGTTTCTTAGCCCTCGAAAGCAGACTATTCCAGACTATTAAGTTATTCCAGGCAATAAGGGAAGGAACAGGTCCACTTCTAAGGCGGTTGGTGGTGGATCCGAAGTGGCGGCTACATACAAAAGTGCTCCTTGTCTTTATGCAAAAGTCGGGACCTTCATCTCTTCGGATCGTGTGGATCCACTGCCTCCGTTGGTCCAGGTCCGTTGGGAACGCATGATAGGACAGATATGGCCGTTTTCTTGCCCCACATGAACAATCAGGGCCTGAACAAAAACAACTGCGCCGAAACCAGCCGAGCCTTTCAATGCTAACGCTATAGCCCCCGGAAGTTGTCAAACCCCACATCCGCTTTAAAACATGAAGCGTTAAAAAGGTCTATCAAGTCTATCAACGTCAGTTCAGGTCCTGGGAGTAGATACAATTTTTAATACATATTTTAGTTAAACAAACTTGAGACAAAAAGTCAGCATCAATGTAAAATTCTAAATATATTGAAGAGGTCTAACTACTTCCTCTTAGATTATATACAAATACCACATATTGAAAATAAATTAATGGAAATATTACAGATATAACATATCACCGATCATCATCTGATCTGAGATCCAGAACCAGGAAGCAGCTGCAGGTTCTGATCCAGAGACAATCCTCACCTGGTGGAGGGAGCGGAGCTACATGCAGGTTGACTCACCTATTACATCCAGGTAGACCTTCCTCCTGAGTTCCTCCCCGTGGGCCACCTGAATGACTCGACACTCAAATAGTCCAGTATCGCTGGGCTGCACTTTCTTCAGGACTATAGACACGTCTCCACCCTTCATGCTGTAATCCAACAGTTCCACCCGGTCCTTAAAAGACGGATGCTGCTTATTTACATCCATCTGCCCGTCTTTGAACAGGAGCACAAATTTTGCCCCCAGGCCGGGTCTGCTCCACTCTACGGCCTGGATGGGGTTATTGTCAGGGTCGCTGCAGGGCAAAATGACGTCAATTCCAGCTGTAGCTTTGATGTTGGCCTGGTCTGATGGAGAGGAAACACAAAGAGGTCAGAGGTCACAGTGGGCCGCTATTCTTCCACATCAGCTTTCAACAGACAGCGAGTCAAAGAAAGGACCCGATCTCTGCACTCTGAGGTGTGTTTTAGTTTTAGTCATAATTTAGTCATCAGAATGTTTTTAGTCTAGATTATCTACGCAGATAATCCCAAAACGCCCCGTCGATATTTGTTCTTGATTTTCTCGTGGCCACTTTCATGATAGTAATATGACAAACACACACTTAGAAAGAATAACCTAAAACCAGAGAATAAAAACAGTCTCTAGTGGGATTTTTTTTAAATGCCACTCTCAACATGGCGGATATAAACGTTAGTGATTCGAACCGACGAGTTGTGTGTAACAACTGAATCTGACCCGCAACAGCGACAAACTGCCAGAAAACCACAGACAGCAGGAACAGAGACGCAGGCAGAGCGGAAGCCATTTCCTGGTTGCGTCGATCTCTCCGTCCGAAATTTACATTCATCAGACGTTTCTGAGTGGAAAATATTTCAAAGAAACACCAAAAATTATAGTTTAACTGAAATAACAGTAAGTAAAATAACACTAATAATAGTTCGAATTGCGGAGAAATTAGTATAAATAAAATAAACTGAGAAAAAGTTCTAACTCACGGCGCGATGCGACAGAGCCCTGCAGAGGTGGGAAAATGTAGAGATGGAGCTAGCTTAGCGCTGCTGTTTTTTCTTCGTGTTTTGGTGACGGTTAGCACAAATCGTTAGTTGCATCTCCGCGCCACCAACTGGTGTATGATGTGTACTGCAGCAACGCTCAAAATAAATGAATCAAAAATCTCATAACCTACAAAATAGACGATTCAGTCTGCGATAATTTATCAAATCTTGAGAAATTGAGATATTGCACTTCTTTGTAATAATTCAATATGATTTAATATTTTAATTTCAGAAAGAATATTAATTAGCTGTAGCTAACGATTGTTATAGTAATAAATTACTAGAAAATTCCTGAAGAAATTTAACCCGTCGGTTTGGACCCAGCGTAATGATGCTAAAACTTTGCATCAATGCTAAGCTTATCTAAATGGTAGTCAATAGCCTGTGGAGAGTCACAAGCATGTTTACTGACATGGACTTGCACCATTCAGTATGTTAAAATTAGTGTGTAAGCTAAAATTAGACAAAATGCTAATGTAAGCCTAAATGCTGCCAGTAGAATGTGGGGTATTATTAGAATATTGTCTTAATTGACTTGCTACATTCAGTGTCCTAAACATTGCAAATAAGTAACAAAAATAGATAAAAGCTTATTTTAGGGAAAAGGCTAGTGCTAATGCTTTGTCTTGCTGTGCAAGGCAGAGCCCTAACACGAGAGAAAAAGATAATGCAGGCTAATCTTATTGTACCGCCTATGGCGGTGCACTAGTGGGGGGCAGTGAAATGCTAATGTTAATGCACTGTCTTGTTGCGCAAGACAGTGGACACTGCGCAAGACAGTGCCCTAACCTGAGAGAAAAAGATAATGAAGGCTAATATTATTGCACCACCTATGGCGGTGCTCTAACCTCAGAGCAATATGGAGGCTTTTATTTTGAAAATTTCAGTCAACTTCATGTAAAATGGCAACACTTACCCCATGTGTAAAAGTGGTCCAGCTAAGTCAGTTATATAATGGCCAAACGAGCAATGACAGGATGTAAAAATTGTCAAAGCTTTAATTTTGAATTTTTCATTAAGCTTAATTTTAAATTGCCACATTAATCCCATGTGTAACCATGGTTGGGTAGAATCAGTTATAAAATGCCCAAAACATAAGTAATTCTAAAGGCCAGCTCCTCCTCTGTAGTAACTGACAGTTCTACCATGTTGTAGTTCTAACCTTCAGTCATTGTAGTTTTTAAGAGCACCTCAGAGGGAGAGACAAAATTCAATCTATTTTGAGTGTAAATGACACTGTTTTGTGTCAGTTAGCCTTTTGTTTTGACTTGAATTTGGCTCGTTCTTTTGTTAATTATGTTGCCACAGTTACTCGAAATGCCAACAAAAGTAACAGCTCCCCTCACGGGATCGAGCCGCATGTTTTGATATATATATTGAGAGGGGGCACGCAGTGGTATGGGACGCATTAACGGTAGTAGGAAGCGGCAGTTATTTTCAGTTGGAGAACAATAGCGGCCTGCCATACATCTATACTACCAGGTCCTGGGAGTAGATAAAAATTTTTAATACAGATTTTATAGTTAAACAAACTTAAAACAAAAAGTCAGCATCAATGTAAATTTCTAAATATATTGAAGAGGTCATGAAATTTTTTTTTGAAAAATTTACTACCAAGTCAAATTCTATTTGTTACCTTTTTACTGGCCTTAATTTGAGCTAATTTATTTAGTTTACTACCTTTTACTACCGTGCAGAAACCCTGCTGTAGCAGTGCTAACATTACCAAAGCGCTCAGACTAGATAAGTGGACAGTGCTGCTTCTGGCATCGTCTTTATGTCACCATCTGTAAGTTTCATTCATTTAGTCCATAACAATGTTAGCTAGGAGATGTAACAGTTAGCAAAAGTAAAGGTGACAGTAAATTAGAAAAATGAAGAGTTAATTTCTTAAAGTAACTATTCACTAAGTGTAACTTTTTATGTAGATTGATTCCAAACTGACTGAAGTATTCCAGCTTTTATTTCTGTTGATGATGTTGATTGTTCACTTCGCAGCTTAGAAAACTATGACAGTTAATAATTATATCAATAAAAAATGTTTATAACAAAAATCCGGGCTTAATGGGACGTACGTTTAAAATCTGCTGCTAACTGCTTCCTCTTAGATTATATACAAATACCACACATTGAAAATAAATTAATGAAAATGTTATATATATTCCTTAACATATCACCGATGATAATCTGATCTGAGATCCAGAACCAGGAAGCAGCTGCAGGTTCTGATCCAGAGACAAAGTCTCACCTGGTGGAGGGAGCGGAGATATTTCCAGGTAGACCTGCATCCTGAGTTCCTCCTTGTGGGCCACATGAATGACTCGACACTCAAATAGTCTTGTATCGCTGGGCTGCACTTTCTTCAGGACTATAGACACGTCTCCACCCGCCATACTGGAATTCAACAGTTTCACCCGGTCCTTAAAAGACGGATGCTGCTTATTTACATCTATCTGCCCGTCTTTGAACAGGAGCACAAATGTTGCCCCCAGGCCGGGACTGCTCCACTCTACGGCCTCGATGGGGTGATCGTGGGGGTCGCTGCAGGGCAGAGTGATGTTCATTCCAGCTGTAGCTTTGATGTGGGCATGTTCTGATGGAGAGGAAACACAAAGAGGTCAGAGGTCACAGTGGGCCGCTATTCTTCCACATCAGCTTTCAACAGACAGCGAGTCAAAGAAAGGACCCGATCTCTGCACTCTGAGGTGTGTTTTAGTTTTAGTCATAATTTAGTCATCAGAATGTTTTTAGTCTAGATTATCTACGCAGATAATCCCAAAACGCCCCGTCGATATTTGTTCTTGATTTTCTCGTGGCCACTTTCATGATAGTAATATGACAAACACACACTTACAAAGAATAACCTAAAACCAGAAAATAAAAACAGTCTCTAGTGGGATTTTTTAAAGATGCCACTCTCAACATGGCGGATATAAACGTTAGCACGTTTTCATACCACTTTTGTGGGTGAGCACGCAGCGGTACGAGCCGCATTCCTGTTGATGGAAGAAGAAATAAAGACTAGATAAGTGGACAGTGCTGCTTCTGGCAAGAATAAAGAGACGTTCTATTGGGTGTAGATTAGAACAATAGATGCCTGCCATGCAATGCATGGAGGCAGTGCTCTCCTTATGCATTGCTATGGGCAGGCCCCAACGAGAAAGTTCCTGAAGAAATTTAACTGGGGCCTGCCAATGTGTGCCCGCCTTAGCATCAATGCTAAGCTTAGCTGAAAAATTGCCAAGTAGCCCGTGGAGAGTCACAAGCATGTTGATTACCATGAACTTGAACCATTCAGTATGTTAAAAATGTTAAAAATAGTGTAAAAGCTAAAATTAGGCTAATGTTAGCGTGAATACTGTCAGTGGCATGTGGAGCATCAGTAGCATGTTGTCTATAATTGACTTACTCCATTCAGTATACTAAACATGGCTAATAAGTAAGAGAAATAGCTAATATCTTATTTAAAGTAAAAGGCTAATGCTAATGCTAAAGCGGCAGTGCTAAGGCAGAGCTTAGAACTGCCGCCTTATGCATTGCTATGGGCAACTATGTTATTTTGTTTTATTTTACTTATTTATTATTACTCTTATTATTATTTTTATATTGATATCTTTCTCTTTTCATCAACTTATTCTATTATGCTATCGTTTATGTACAGCACTTTTAAACCTGTTTTTACAAATGCTATTGAAAAATATTTGACATTACTTGGATATACAGTACAGACACAGCTGATAGTCCTACTGAACAGACTGTTAGAATTTGTATTATGGCAAGAAAAAAGCATCCAAGGAAAGGAAAACGAGTGGCCTTCATTACTTTAAGAAATGAAGGTCAGTCAGTCCGAAAAATTGGGAAAACTTTGAAAGTGTCCCCAAGTGCAGTCGCAAAAACCATCAAGCGCTACAAAGAAACTGGCCCCAGGACAGGAAGACCAAGAGTCAGCTCTGCTGCGGAGGATAAGTTCATCCGAGTCACCAGCCTCAGAAATCGCAGGTTAACAGCAGTTCAGATTAGAGACCAGGTCAATGCCACACAGAGTTCTAGCAGCAGACACATCTCTAGAACAACTGTTAAGAGGAGACTGTGTGAATCAGGCCTTCATGGTAGAATAGCTGCTAGGAAACCACTGCTAAGGACAGGCAACAAGCAGAAGAGACTTGTTTGGGCTAAAGAAAACAAGGAATGGACATTAGACCAGTGGAAATCTGTGCTTTGGTCTGATGAATCCAAATTGAGATCTTTGGTTCCAACCACCGTGTCTTTGTGCGACGCAGAAAAGGTGAACGGATGGACTCTACGTGTCTGGTTCCCACCGTGAAGCATGGAGGAGGAGGTGTGATGGTGTGGGGGGGGGGCTTTGTTGGTGACACTGTTGGGGATTTATTCAAAATTGAAGGCATACAGAACCAGCATGGCTACCACAGCATCTGGCAGCGGCATGCTATTCCATCCAGTTTGTGTTTAGTTGGACCATCATTTATTTTTCAACAGGACAATGACCCCAATGACCTCCAGGCTGTTTAAGGGCTATTTGACCAAGGGGAGTGATGGGGTGCTGCACCAGATGACCTGACCTCCACAGTCACCGGACCTGAACCCAATCGAGATGGTTTGGGGTGAGCTGGACCGCAGAGTGAAGGCAAAAGGACCAACAAGCGCTAAGCATCTCTGGGAACTCCTTCAAGACTGTTGGAAGACCATTTCAGGTGACGACCTCTTGAAGCTCATCAAGAGAATGCAGAGTGTGTGAAGCAGTAATCAGAGCAAAAGGTGGCTACTCTGAAGAACCCAGAATATAAGACATATTTTTAGTTGTTTCACACAGTTTTGTTAAGTATATAATTCCACATGTGTTAATTCATAGTTTTGATGCCTTCAGTGTGAATCTACAATTTTCATAGTCATGAAAATAAAGAAAACTCTTTGAATGAAAAGGTGTGTCCAAACTTTTGGTCTGTACTGTACACCGTGTTCCAAATTATTATGCAAATTGGATTAAAGTGTCATAAAGATTAACATTTTTGTTGTGCTAATAAATGTATAGATGATATTGTGAGTCAGGGCTCTGTGAATCACTATAATTAATTATAATTAATTTTAGAGAGCTGGTTGATCAGTTTGTCTGCTGAGCTCATTTAAAGGAAATCTACTTAAGAAGGATGTTCCACATTATTAAGCAGGCCACAGGTTTCAAGCAATATGGGAAAGAGAAAATGGATGAACAGGAAAATAAATTTCATATTATCCCGATTGCCACTAATGGGAGGCGTTACACACCTGGTAGATGTTTTTGTGTGTTATGAACGAAGGAGCCAAATCCTGTCGCTATTATTGCTGAGCACAAAGCTATAAATGTCTGGGCAAGGTCAGAGTTCATCTATTAAAATGACTGAAGATGAATACATAAACCAAAACCCTGAGTATAGAAATTTTTTATAAGCGTATTTGTGAGGATGCCTCTTTATTATTAAATTGAATATAATTTCAGACTTTTGTATAACTTTTCTTCAGGTTAACTTAAAAAGTGAGCTATTATTGTTACAGGTTAATTTTCTAAACTACAGAAAAGTTAATGTTAGGAAAACTCAAATGTGAAAAATTGGACTGATATTGATATGCAATAGTAATACTGCTGTTATGTTAGATTTACCAGCCGAATTACTCGATTAATTGTAAGAATAATCGATAGATTACTTTGTTTACAACAGCCCTAGATAGGATCACATGTCCCATCTGGTAGGTCAGGGATCTGCAACCTGAATCTCTGGAGACACAAGTGGTTCTTTCACTGACTTAATATATGCATATATATCATCATATATGGCTCTGCTTTTTGGGTAATTTATTTTTAAGTGTTCCACTGACTACAAGGTCCCCTGTGGTAAATCTGGTCTAGAATCAGCCTCTAAAGAAAATAGGAAAGAACATTATGTTTTTTTTTTAACCAGCTATAAGGAGCCAGACTTGTATCATCAGCACCTTTATTCAGATAGCAACTTGTAATGCACAATATTATTGCTTAGTGATTTTTTGCAATGGGCAATGCAGTACTTAATTTAGAATTATTTTTGTGACATTTATGAATAGAAATTGTGTACAGCATTGGCTTTATTTATTTGAATATTATTTTGTAGTTGTTCAGTACAAAATGTTGTATGTGTGCAAAATATTTGGATAAATAATGGGTTAGTCTGATCCTGGTCCTTTTAATTACTCTTGTTGCTCTTTTTTGAAGTTTGATTAGTGACTGTTGTTTTGTAATTAATTTCCGAAATCTCTCTTTAATAAGGTGAAACTAAAGAACAGCACAGAATGTTATGGTCAGGCTGTTTCTTTGCCAAGAAAAAAGGTGAAAACTATGACAAACCCAGTTCATGAACTCTGAACTGAAATAGTAAAACCCCGACTCATAATATCTACTTTTCCATAGATAGACAAACATTCTTGTTTCAAGACGAAAAGGCCAACAGCTGCATAATGTTCAGATAAAAATAATGGTAATGCAAATTCTAAGTATGATTTTCAAATCAAGTTCAGGCAAAACATGATCAGTCCTCTGATTTGACTCTTTATAGGTACGTGTTTTTGTTGAACTACTGACATGTCTCTGAAATTCTAAGCAAAAACTTATAATTTATTTTCAGAAAGTGAGAAAAGTGAGAAAAGATGCAGTGCTTTCAGACCTTGAATAATGTAGAAAACACTAGTTTATATTCATTTAGAAACAACAAAACTAATGTTTAACTCAGGAAGTCAGAAATCAATATTTGGTGGAATAACCAGGAGGTTTTCAATGGGTTCAGTGCAGAGGTCTCTTCATTTCTTCCAGACCTGCAGTAGTTGTTAACAGTTTTAGTTGGACAAAACTATTACATTTCTTATGTGAATGTATGTAAATAAGCAGTGATGTTTAGAAAAACACACCAACGAATAACTTCTCTTGGTCCTTAGCCCTGCTGGGGGCTGAGGCCCCCTAAAGGTCAGAGCCTAGAATCGCCCCTGGAGAAAGAATCTCTGCTGATGAAAACCATCAGATAGTGCAGAGCCGTATGACAAGGTATGAAAACATGAGATATTGAATGAAAACTGAAGCGTTTTCATCGTACTGTGAAGAGATTTGTGGCTGATTCAGAACAAAGATGGTTTGTACAGAAAAAGACAGAATGAGGAAAGTTTCTGTTAGATTCATGGGATTAAAGAGAGCAGCTGCTAAAATGTCCTAACAAAGCAGCAAACAGTTACTGAAGCTGCTGGAGCCTCAAGGTGGAGGATGCAAGAACCTGCTATTGGGCCCCTGACCAGCTCACAAGCAGAACCGGTCCAGTGGGCCCAGCCGGACATGAAGATTGATTTTCTAACAGGCTTGTTCACTGCTGTCCAACCCTGGATGGTCCATCTGATGCTGTAAGGAATACACTGTGTCACTGGCTGCTATGGGCATAAAGGGGAGAAACTCATGGTGAGGTCACCATCCACCTCTGACCTCTGACCCTATTGAGAACCTTTGGAGTTTCCTCCAGCAGAAGATCTGAGGGTTTAATGCAGTTCATATCAAACAGCTCTGGGAAGGTTTTCTGACATCCTGCAAAGAAAATCAAGCAGAAACTTTCCACAAACTCACAAGTTCAATGGATCAGTAATTGTGCAGTGAAACCAGAGAAGGTCCAAAGTTAACATGTGACTCGTCTGTTAAGATGGTTTTGACTGAAACAGCTTTTGATTTTAGTACATGTGACACTTAATGCTGCACATTCACAGAATGACCGTTTGCAGATCTTTATAATCCATAAAATGTTTAGAAAATCTGCTGTCATAATAATTTGGAACATTTTGACTTTTTCTTTTTGAAGAAAATCCTGTTCTGATGGGAGCTTTGATCAGTAAATCTGATTTATACTGTCATAGTTCATGACTTGAAAATTATACTGACCATCATTTGCTTTGATTATTTAGGAAAATCTGAGAAAATATCACTTGCATAATAATTTGGAACATGGTGTAAAAATGAATCTGTATGCAACAAAATACAAAAAAGAAAAGAATGAGAAAATAAATCTTTATTGTTTAAAATGGAATAACAGCATTCCTTTAGTGAACGTTTGATCATATAGCAACTGAAGCATCTGCAGCTAGAAATACAGATTTTTAGCATCAACAAGGTGAAAAGCTCAGACCTTCCTGCTTTATTTAACATCAGTACAGCTCACGGCTGATCTGGTGGTTATCTATTGATTAACTGATAAATAATTGGATGCAAAATGTGCTTGTTGGGAGATTTTTCTTTTTCAGAATCTGAACCAGATGAAGCTAAAGCTGCCACTTGAGGATTTCTGGGTAAAACAGATTTACAGGCAAATGCCTTTTGTAAATCTTTTGGGTTTTTTTTACAAAATGTATATATTTTTGTAGTTTTGGATGCTCTGAGTGTGTTGTTCTTTCGTCTTGTTCTATAGTGATTATTTGTTTTTATTTAGAAAATTAATTCATCACCATAAATCTGATTAATCGTTTCAGTTGTACATGTTCTTAGAATATGTACACTTTCCAAAATGAATCATTTCAAGTGAACTGAACCTGAAGATCCGATTCTCTTCAGAACCATCAGTCACAGGCAGTTGAGAGTCAACTAGAGATGTTATAACAAAGCAATGCACCACCAGGCAGCCGATCAGGTTTGGGGATCGGCTGCCTGGTGAGTTTCTTTTCTCAGTCATCTGGCTTGCAGAGCGCCACATCTTCTTCAATTAATGTTCGACTCCAAAGTGTTTAGCATCACCAGAAAGCTAGAAAGCTTAGAATCAATCATTTCACAACATGTTTTTGGTTTGTTCAGAAATATTACTGTTATGGCAACAGACCCAATATCTGTGTCATTCCTTAGACACTGGAAGTAAAGGACACATGCAACAAACCGTGAATTTAACAAAAATTCTTTATCTGTAAAAATGCAAATACAAAAATGACAATAAATCAGTTTTACAACTCCTTTTTTCCAAAACAATACACAGCTTACACGGTCAAAAACTATTGTGTCGTGTTTAGATAATCCATTGTGTCTAAGCAATCAATAGTCTTTTAATACAATATGTGACCGGACAGGAAGTAAGCCTTTCAAAATAAAACTAAATTTCACAATAAAAATGGTCTGAACAAATATCAGCCTTCTGAACTAAATATGATAAAATAAAAACAAACCATCATACAAATAACTTAAGAAATATTTCCTATTTATGGCTGTTACAATTACAGCCACACACTTAGAAAGAATCCTGCGGTAAAGCTAGCTGCCTCTTTGAAAATTACAGTAAAGCCCGCACTCGATTTTTACGTGCACCACGGCACAAGACTTTACGGCTCCCTAATTTACGAGCTGCTTTCAGAGTAAAAGCTCACATCCAGTTTATATTTGATCTACTGCAAGTATATTTCCAGCAGCTTGTAAGTTTAGACTTTGTATTTATGAAGTTGCAAAAAGAAATAATGCATCAGAAACAATTGGGGACAATTGGGGAAACTATCTGTTTCCAGCGACTTCTGTCACTTCTGAGTGAAAGAGGGACGCCTCTAGAGCAAATATCAACCACATCTGATGCTTAATTTCAAAGTAAAAGCACGGCAATAGGCTTTTATTTTGAAATTAAATATCAGATGTGGTTGATATTTGCTGGTTGCGTTCTTGAGAAGTGACAGAAGTCGCTGGAAACAATAGGGGTGTATCGATAGAATAATCTCATGATACAATATGTATCATGATATTTGGCTAACAACACAAGCCGATGCGATTCGATGCACTTTTACGATTTTCTGAAAGATTTTAGAAGGACAGGGTGATTTTAGTGACATTTTGTGTCCATAGACTTGGATTTAATTAACTGAAAACCAATTAAAAGCACCAACTGACTCTGATTGGACAGAGTCTAACAGCCTACAGCTGGACAAAATGAATCAAAGATACAGTGAGAAAATTTGTTTCTGTCGTTTAATTCATGTGGATTTGACATAAAACTCAAAGTTTCTACAGCGATCCAGGAGCTGAGTGGGGAGATTATCGGCCTCTAGACTCTCAATATGCAAATGATGGCGGAGCGGCTCCGCCTCACCCCGTAGTGATCGACTCCTAGCAGCAGTGCTGCGGTTCCCCTGCTTGGATCTCTGAGTAGCTGCCTCTCAAACTGCCAGGATCTCATCGTGCTCTCAGTCTCTAATCAGTTGCTAATAAGAACGATCGATCCGCCATCGTCGTCATGGCGATCCTCACTGCAGCCAGACTGCGGCTGCAGGTTTTAACTTTTTATCTTCCAGCTCCAAACAGAACCGCTGCCTGCTACGTGTTCATTCTTCAGGTAATCTTTATATGCAGAACAGAAACCACTAAGCTAAAAACAAATCACGCAGTGGATGCCACCAGTCGCTCTCATATCCAAAGTTTGCATTCATTTCAAGATCTCACTGCTTTTGCCGCTGCTCCGTTCTGCTTCTCTTTCACCGTAACTTGTGTAACTTCGTTTCTTAGCAACAAAATACAGCCCATAGTTATTTATTGTTCCAAAAACAAAGGAATCTAATGTTGTGTTTCGTTTTTTACGTTTAGAAGCTCATTTCCTTTCACATAACCAGAAGAGCCAGTTTTAACATTTGGAAAAATATGATTGCATGACCATCAAGTGCTACAGAAGCCTGTTAATCACCCACATATTCAATCCAGGTGTGTGGCATAAGGGAAACAACTAAAACATGTAAGGCAGGGGGGCGTGAGGACCAATTGAGAAACACTGGTCTAGGGTCACAGCTACCCTGTAGACACCCTCCGCACCAGGTGAGGGCGCTAATACATGAACCAGTTACCTACTGCTGGTGAGTAGCTGTGACCCAAATACTTACGCCTTTAAGTATTTATAATTCTAGGGAAAGTTAAAACTTTGCTCCATGAAGAGCATTAAATCACAAAAGCCCTGAAATGAACTCTGCCTCTTGGTATTATCTGATTTCCCATCATTTCTCTCAGTTATCTTCTGCTGTTTCTGGAATATAAACTCTTCAGTCTGGTGCTTTGGGCTCAACTGGCTCTTTCTTTGAAGGCCAATGTTGTTACCAGTGACTTCATGGTTCATTTTATTTTTTAATATTGTTTGTTTATTTTGGATATTTAAAATTCTTCCATTTTCAGTGTTAAATGCTCATTAGAAATTAGTTTATTGATCTTTGTGAATGTGTTCTTATATTATTTTGCCATTATCACTGTCATTAAAATGGTGTCAGGACAATATTAGTCTGGGACAATTTATCATCCAGCAAAATCAGTTATTTCTGTTTCATCATCTGCAGCTGATCTGCTGACTCCTGGCTGTAGAGACAAGTGATGGATCAGAAGGTTCTGATCAGTTCTGATCCAGATTCTGGCTCTGAACCTATGAGGAGAAAAGCTGGAGGATGTGTTGGTGGGAGGGTCGCTGTTCTGGCTGCAGAACGCCTCGCTGTGTTAGAGGATCTTCACTCAATAATTCCCTCATGAATTATTTTAATGTTTCCACTAATGTGACTCTACAAATACATTTTAATATCAACTTGTTTTCTGACCAGTCAGATGTATTCAGATACAAAACCACGACATTTAAATAATGTCCAAATAAAAGCTGTTATTTCACTAATGGAGTTTGTTTTCATTGAAACTAATTACATTAACTCAGTGATATATATGCACTCAGGTGTGTTGAAGCAATGAAAGCTCAAAGAGAATCTAGAGACGTAGAAGAATCTGCTGTGAGATTAAAGTTAACATTTAATATTTCAGAGCGCCAGCGCCCCCTGCAGGATGAACCTGCGGCTGCTGCAGCGGCTCACTGCAGTACAGCAATCAGAACCAGCAGAGCCAGCAGGCCCACTGGCAGGACAGATTTGGGTCTAAGGCTGTCTCCTCTGTGGCTGGACCCACCTACAGAGAGGAGCCAGCAGACAGGACAGGCTGAGATCCAAACACTGGGAACACTGGAAACACTGGGAACGTTGATGTTGTTGCTGTGACCAAAGCAGAGGACGGATTCAGCTCTGAAACAGAGACTTCCTGCTCCATCCTCAGCTTCCTGTCCAGTTCTGTCACACAGAAACGATTTCCAGACACAAAATCAGCTCCCATCATTTACAGCAGTAACCTTCCTGCTGTTCTGAATATTTACAGAATTTACAGAATATTTACAGAATTTGCTTTGACTCAATTTTGACTGTAAAAAGAAATTTGGAGAGAATATTTCAGGTTTAAAGGATGTTAGAGTATCATCAGCCTGGTGGGCTGCCAGGTTTTATTGCCCCCAGGCTGAGTGGTGTGTCAGTTTGTCTCCAGTGACGGTGACAGACGGATGAAGTTGGTTTGTGGTTGAACGGTGCACTGGACGCTGATGGCGCCACCTGCTGGCCTCAGGCTGTTATTCCCACAGCATGATGCTAACTACGCCCCTGATTCCTGGCTGATTGCTTCATTAGGATTTAACGAAGTGAAAAACTAGATTTAATTCATTAGTGTGAAATGATATCAGCATCAAGCAATGGTTCTGGTAAAGGCAGACCGTTCCTCCTGACCCAAACCAGTTTGATCCTGTGGCTAGACACCCTCCGCACCAGGCGGGGGCGCTAATGCATGAACCAGTTACCTACTGCTGGTGGGTAGCTGTGACCCTTGACCCCCGGGTTCAGCAGGAGTAGAGAGGGCGGTTCTGATCCAGAAACAGACTGACCTTCCACTATCAGCGTAACGTTGCTGATTGGGTCACTTTTCAGAATGATTCCACTCCTGCCGCTGCTTCCTCCTCCTCTGTCGCCTCTCCGGACTGGCGGGGTTTCGCCTTCTCCTTCTTCATCTTCATCTTCTTTCTCTGGTGTGATTCCTGTCCACAGCTCAACTCGGCACTCATACTTTCCGGCGTCTCTGCCTAACGCTTTCTTCAGCACCAGGGACAGGTCTCCTTTCTTTACGTTCAGCAGAGACGTGCGGCCCTTATAGGCACTCAGCTGGTTGTAATCCACCTTCTTGTTCTTGTAGAAAAGAACCGGCGCCGAGGGCTGTTCCAGTCTGCTCCACTCTGCCTTGACAACAGTTTTGTTCCCAGCAGTTTTACATGGCAGAATGACATCTGCTCCAGCTTTAGTTGTGACTGAGACCGGATCTGCAGGAGGGGAACAACACAGAGGTCAGAGGTCACACCTCAAAGCATCAAACTAATGATTCTGAACTGGCCTTATATAATAACAAATACCACCGATAACATGTTGGTGGTGCGGGTGTCTTGATGTTTTTAGAGATGTTGCAAACAATTATTTTATTAATCAAGTAATCAATGAAAAGTTTGATCAAGTAAAATATTGGTAATTGCTGCCATAACATCAGTATTAATATCGGATATCAACATCGGCCCAAATTGTCATATTTGTGCTTCCCTAACTAAATTTGTGATTGGCTAAAAAAAAAAAAAAAAAAAAAAGACAGCAGAAGAAGAAACCTCAGCACTACCGAATATTTTTGTTTGAATCGACAATCTGTTGACGTGAGATCTCGGGGATAACGTTTCACAAGATGAACATATTACCGTTTATATTTAGTGAATAGAATATTACTAAACTGTATTTATGTCCACCTGAAAAATAACAGCTAATATCAGCTTTAGTGCTTGCTGTAACACTGGAGTTCAGCCCAAACTATGAAGGCTTACCAATTATCTGGCACAAGAGCCTACCTTAGAAATAAAACATTTTATATGTCATTATAAATATGTTATAACATTCACCGGTTTACACAGGTGGCAAAGACTATTATTTATATGTAATTCTTTCACTCTATCAAATGTAAGATACCTAAAAAACTCCTGTTTTTATTTTGAAGGTTTTCGAAAGACAATATGAGGAAGAAGAGGAAAATATCTTTAAGGAGAGACGGATTCACTGCACAGGATTAATCTCAGCTGCTGAATCTCTAGGGTTGGAACTCCTCGAATAGAAAGCATGGAAAATAACCTATATACATATATATGTATCATGTATATACATGTGCATATAAATATGTGAGTGTAATATAGATTATTACACTTCACTTCATACTGAATCATGGTTCAGTATGAAGTTTATGTCTCTATTATTATTTTGTGTTCTATGTATTTTATACTTATGTAGTAATATACATATTTATATGTTTATATAAACATGTATATGTAATATACATATGTACGTATAAGTAATATACGTACATTCTATTTATTTATATGTACAATTTTATTTATTCTGTTTTCCCCACTAAGAATATTGAAATATGCTGAACCATGTATCAATCCAATTTAAAAACAGTAATAAAAATGTCCTTGTACATGTAGCTATGATAATTGTTTGAATATATGTTTGCTATTTTGCGAGTTATTCTTAATTAGATGCGCAGATACTTCATTCCGCCTGCCAAACAGATAAGACTGAGTGGAGCGATCGACCTTTCCAAGATGGCGGCTCTATCTACGTCACGTTAGCGACAACAGGCAAGAGCGTTCCATACTGTTTCTATGGTAACAGCTGAATCTGACCTGCAGCAGCGACAAACTGCCAGAAGACCAGCAGGAACAGATACGCAGGCAGAGAGGAAGCCATTTCCTGGTTGGTCTCACCGTCCGAATTTTACATTCATGCGACGTTTCTGAGTGGAAAATATTGTAACGAAACACCATAAACATTGAAGTTTAACTGAAAACACAAGGATATGTTAGAATTGCGGACAAATTAGGATTAATCAAATAAACAACAGAGGCCGGCACAGGCGGGAAAATATAGAGGTGGAGCTAGCTTAGCGGAGCTAGCTTAGCAGAGCTAGCTTAGCGCCGCTTCTTCTATTTTTAGGTTTTATTTGCAGTTTAACAGAAACACTTTAGTAGCGCATCACCGTTTGTTTTGTAACCGAGGTACAGCGGGACATTTGTATTACTGAAATATATCAGAAGAAAAAACACATCACTGACCAGAACCTTCATCTTGATTCTAAACTCTGAATGTTTTTATAACTGAAATATAACGGAAGAAAATATACATTAAGAGCCGATACGCAAATATTAAGGGTACACTGAAAGTTTATAACACTGCTCTATATTATATGAACCAAAGGAAAAACAGCCAAACATATTTCTGAGTCTTCCTAAAACATAAATACTTACAAAGACAAACGTTTTCCAAGCTACGAAGCGTATAATATTGACCCAATGTTCACGACCCGCTTTACTTTCCCCTGACTGAATTATTGTTGACAAGGTTACTGGAGAAATCTACGTCAAAGATCGTATGATTCTAAGAACGCTCACTCGGTCATGTTCTAAAAATACAATACGAGCTTCTACGTTTACTTCAATCAATCAATCAATCAATTTTTATTTGTATAGCACATTTCAGCAGCAAGGCATTTCAAAGTGCTTTACATCATAACAAACATAAAAACACAAAGTCATGTAACATAGAATAAACAATCAAAACATTAATTTAGACGGCTGTCAAATTTATAACTTGTTATCCATTTATCTAAATGTTTTACTTGGTGCAGATGATGATCTTTGACATATTTCCAGTCGTTTGATTTTAGACCGTCTATTGGCTCATTTTTACTGATCCCTTTCCCGTCAAGTCACGGAATTTAAGCGCCTGTTTTCGCCGGACTCCGCCGTCCGTTTCACCCCGGGTATTAGCCGGGCCCCGCTGCCCACAACAGGATAATTACTTGTGTAATTATAAGACTTTGCAGAACATCGTGCTGTTATAGACTTAATATGTAACATTATAATTACATGATTTATTAATAATAGGTTTTGTGGGTCGTTGGTCTGAGGCATGAATCTCCAGGACTGAAAATAAGTCCCAATATTATACCATTTGGTCAAGTACTGTAATATAATTAGGTGGAAATGAGCTACATCTATAAATTGATAGTGAAGTTCGTGATTAGTTAATTGCATAACAAAATTAATTCTAAGAATGGGTAAAATACCTGGGGTTTGAAATGTAATTAATTAGAGTGTGAGATATTTATTACAATGGATCTTTGGCATATTGTATTTGTAGAAACATGACCGAGTGAGCGTTCTTAGGACCAAACTATCTTTAACATATTTTCTCCGGTAACCTTGTCAATAAGGAGAAAGTTAGTGACTCAAACACTGAATGGACATTATGAGCGTTGTAGCGTGGAAAACTTTCGTCATGTATGTTTTAGGAACACATAAATGCTTCCTAAAACACAGACGTGTTGTTTTTTCTTTAGTTGATAAAATGTAGAGCAGTGTGCATCACTTTGTGAACAGCCTCTATGTGTTGCTGCTCATCCCTCTGTGGCAACACTGGATGCAACTCAGGAATATTGAACAATTTCAGGTTTTGGACCCAAAACTCAAGGTCAACAACAACAGCCTGCGAATTTCACCCAAGGAATATTATCTTCTTGGTAAGACACACAGGTTCAATATGCAGGTATCTAAAACATTTGAGACAGTTTTAAAATTTACAAAAAACCTTTATTAGATTCTTTTTTTAAAAAAATACTCTTTTACAAATCAGTGTTCTTTGTAAAAGAAAACTACAGTAGCTGAGGTTACTATGGGGCCGGCATCCACCAAACATAGCAAACAAAAACCCTTCAAAGCACCAGGCACAGTGAGAAAACCCAAACTGAGGAAGACAAGAGGAAGACACCGTCAGCACACCAACACCGCCACCGGAGTCTCTTGGGTTCAGGGTTGTCACATTTATTAAGCAATAAATATGACAATTTCTATACCACTACAACTCTACGTGATGTGATGAACAGCAACACATAGAGGATGATTGACAGCACTAAGACCCGCCTCTTGGCTCTGATTGGTTGTTTCTAGGAGATCAATTGTTTCACAGATTATCTGTCTCTTATCAAACTGTCGCATCATGATTACAGTTTAAACAAACATGAAGAAAGATATTTTTTCTAAATGTTGCAAACTGCAGCTGTAATGCGACCAGCCGAGAGTCCAGAATGTTTCTCTGTGATGAGACGTTTGGGTTGGATCCGTCTCTCACTAATGGCTGCTGGACATGAACCCTGCAAAGACAGGCAGGTTTAAAGGTTCATTAAAAACATTTATTATCCTGATGCATTGTGTTCATTTATTCTGTGATATATTAGATTTTCTATTATATCCCAGAATGTTTAACCTTTGGAGCTTAATATCACTTAGTGTTTAGTATAAACTACCTCAAAGCTGCTGAAACACGCTGAAACCATAATGTGTAAAGGAAGAGGCGGAGTCTGTTTCTTCCTCTAACTCTCCTCTAGTGAAACGGTCCAGTCAAAGTCAGCAGCCATGAAGGAAGCAGCTGCTCAGCATCTGATCTGTAAGTACAGAAATAATGTTTAATAACTGATATGGAGACGAGGTGAAAATAGAAAAGTTGGTCTGGAGAGTCTATAAATTCAAACTAAAAATATTAAAATCAGTTTAATTTATATTTTATAGAAATATGGTTCAATAAAAAACATGATGATGTCATTACAAACTCAGACTGACAGCAGAAAAACCATAAAATAAGAAGTTTATGAAGCAAAAAACAGGAAAATATGATCGATAACAAGAGGGAAACCAATAAAACCACAAAATATTTGGTTCAGTTTGATTTAATATTTCCAAATGAAGGACAGAAAATAAAATGTTCAAGAAAAAACATGTAAATTTAAATAGTTGCACAGGAAGTTTTTAAAATACTTTAAAACAACAATCTGGACTGAACAAGCAACACCAAGCAGCTTTATAAGAAGACTGAGACCAGGATGTACCTGAGGAGGCTGAGATCCTCTAACATCTGAGGAAATGCTGGGGTTGTTTCACCAGTCTGCAGTCGCCAGCGTCCTGTTATACGCTGGAGTGAGCTGGAAGCTTCTCTAAGGCAGACCTTTCCAAGCTGGAGAAGCAAATCAGGAGGACTGGCTCAGTTGGCTCAAGGCTGGACTCTCTGGCAGCAGTAGCAGAGAGGAGAACATTACAGAAACTGGAGGCGATTATGGACAACACCAGCCACCCTCTGCGCTCCGTCATCAGCAGCCAGGACAGCAGATTCAGAGGGAGATTGCTTCTTCCAAACTGCAGGACCAACAGACTGAGGAACTCCTGTGTTCCTCGTGCAATGAAACTGCTTGTTTCTGTACAGCAGGATGTTGTCTGACAGAAGGTAAAGATGTGTCTCTGCTGTCCACCTGGAGACAGAGAAGTTCAGACTCTGTTTTGTTGTGAATATTTAATCATGTGATGTATTTTGTTCGAGGTTCTTCTACTGACTGTGTTCAGGGAGTCGGGTCTTTGAACGCTTTTGCTTTCGAATAGAAATAAAGACAAATATTAATCTTTCTCTGGTTATTAGAGCAGACTCTCATTACGGACATTTCCACAACAAACCCAAATCCAAAAAACTCAATAATATATTGTTGAGAACAATATAACTGTTCCCTCAAACTGATACAAACTGAACAAATTAATGATTCATGTTCATTTTTAAGTATCAGCTGTTTTGGTCAAAATGCCTCAACAAGGAAAAGTCCAGTTTCTGTCTGACCTTGTGTGAGTCAGAGCTATAGCGCCCCCTGCTGCTAATAAATCAGAAAAAATTGATCAAGTCATTTTAACATTTTATATCAGAATATTTTCTTTAACAGTAGTACTGATGTCTTTTAAATGCAAACAGTACAACAACAATATGATGAATAGAAATGTTTGTATTTAACAGCTACACATTAATTTGTGTGTTTTTTTTTTAAATGTAGCTGAAGTGGCTCTCTGCACCAGGAGCCAAAAACAGAACAACTGCCTGCTCAGTCAGGGAGAGGGCGCCCCCTTGTGGTGTGAATGAAACATGGCAGAGTGGCAGACAAATTCAACACAGTACAACTAAAACAACTTTCTGCTCCTTCTGGACTAAATTATAAATCCAGTCCTTCTGATAAAAAGTGTTATTAAGCACTTTTTATCAGAAAGTGTTTAAATTATTCACTAATTTATTTTTTCTAATAATAAACTCAGAATACCAAACAGAGTTCCTGGTTCAGTTAAACCTCAGTCAGACTGTTGGTGATTTTACTGATTCATCATCAACAGAAAATTCAGGAGGTGAGATTTAATGACTCAACAACAGCGCCCCCTGTGGTCCAGGTTGAAATGAGTCTAAATGCTCCAGTGACCTGAACTTTAAAGGTTTTTTTAATAATTTATATTTTATTTCAGTGACAAACTGAGTACCTACACCAGCTCATAAACCAACGTCAGTGGTTTCCTGTCTGACTGACTATCTTTCTGGTCATTGTGGAAAAAGTTTGATGTCAAGGTCTGAATCACTTATTGTGTAAACAAACTTATTCACACGTGATTTCAATTCCATTTCTTAATTAACAGAAACATCAAAATGACAACATTGTGTTTTGTTGATATTAGCAGAATACCAACCAAGTTTAGCAAACATTGGTGATGGAAAGGCAGCTAATGATGCTCATCAGTTCATCATTTCAGCAGCAGATAGTTCCCAAGTTAGTCTGTATTTTTTACCACAACTGGACTGACTGCTGTCAAGTTTCCAAAGAAACTTTAGTTTTTACGCTGGTGGAGGCGCAGAGACCTTCAGCTGTTTCTGATTAAATTATCCAGATTAATGTATGTCAGAGTCCTGGGAAGCTTCAACCTGCCTGGTGTTGGTGGTGGACTGGACTTTCTGTGTTTGGAAAGAGGAACTTGCAGCTTGTTTTCCCAGGTTTTGCTCAGACGGCGGCTGATTGCAGATGATCGTTTTGCTGCTGCAGAGCTTTAAAAATGCTGATTCTGCTGCACCAGCGGATCATAAATGTTATGATGTTTTCCCCAGAGATGAGCAGAATGTCGGTTTAAGCCTCATTTCCTGTGAGATATGACCCAGTACATCCATGACTGAACATGTAAACATGAACCTGATTAAGAATCAGGCTGTGGAGGAAACATCAATGTGTGGAAACTTTGACTGACGTGTTTTAGAGCAGCAGATAAACAGTTTTGTTGTTTTTTATGTGCTGAGTGACGCTGTGCTGATTTATGTTTTCACTGTTTGGCCTCTCATGTTGTTTCAGTCACCAGTAAATAAAACCTGCAGCTCAGGCGTCTCTTCACCCCGAGCAGCTTCAGGTGTTTGGTTTCTTTTCCGACCGCAGGTTGAAGTGTTGATCGCTGACAGAAAGCGTGTGACCTTCACTTCCTGTCTCCCACACGCAGACACAAACAGAAAGAATGTTTTCTGCTTATAAAATACATATTTTATTATTTAATTAACAGGAGAAAAACTCAATCAATATAAAATAAAAGTTCTGGTGTTTCGTTTAAAACCTGTTCACTTTCAGACGTTTTTTTATTTTTTAAGGTCACTGAACGCAGCATAAACTTGTTCAGATTAAATTTTAGTTTTCTGGTCTTTAAGGTTTGGTCTCAGGTTTCCTGTTGCTTTTATAGAAAAACAAGGCTCTGCTTCAGCATCACCAGTGGAGGAAGTGGGAGGTTTCTGGTCTCTGAGTTCTCACCGTTCTGAACTCGATTTTACTCAAAGTCAAGATGGAAATGTTTTTTCTGCGTCTGCTGTGTGAGTAAAACCTGCTTTCAGTGTCTGGATTATAGTTTTTATTGATAAAACATCTTAACTTAACAGATTTGTTGAACTGAAGTTGGTGGTCAAAGTATCAAAATGTATAAAATGACTTTATTAATAATGTTTCCATTGTCTAATAAAACTAGTCTTGTCGTTTCTCTGTAGTTTTGACCTCTCTGCTGTGCAGCTCAACACATCAAGGTCAGTAAACTTAGAGAAAATTTACTTCCTGGTTGCTACGGCGACACAAAGCATCAGAAAAACGGCCTCGCAGGCTGTATGTGGGTTAAAACCACATCATATTAGTGATTATTTATTTATGGCAGTGATTTAAACTAAAAGAGGAGAGTTTGTTGTGCCTGAAGTTTAATTTGCTTTCTTGTTTCTAAAAGTTGTTTTTGTGTCTGCTCTGAAACGGACCTGAAACCAGAACAATAAAACAGGATGAGAGTTCTGGTGAGGTAACCTTTACCCTAACCCGCCACGAGCGTCTACTCAGAGAAAATGTCAGCTTCACACTTTGATAATATTTAGAGGGGCAGAGTTATGTAAACTGGAGTTGTGCAGACAGCTTGTCTTCAGTCCTGCTCTGGTTTATCGGGGATAAAAGCTCTGAAACAAAATATTCTGGATTTACCTTTTATCTGTGAGATCCTGACTGAAATCTCCCCAAAATGAGATGATCTGTCATTTGGTGGAGGTCTGAGTGGAGTCGTGATCTGGACCGACGGATGGACCAGTTCAGACTGGCCTCCTTCCTGCAGGAA